>PVIA01004844.1:0-128186 GCA_004024845.1 Tonatia bakeri | reverse complement strand
TCTCTCTCTCTCTCTCTCTCCCTCTCCCTTCCCTCTCTAAAAATAAATAAATAAAATCTTAAAAAAAAAAAAAAAAGAGGAAAGCCTCCTAAGCCTTATAAGGAGCTTATATGCATATACAGGGTCCAGCAGAAGTAAGGTCTGCTTGAGTGTGGTTGGTACGGCAATAATATGGGTGTAATAGTTTATAGTTTTAATTTGAACATTTTACCTAAAGTGTCATATGGTGTGGTTCAGTATAATATTATGTTACACAATTACATGCTTATGATTTTATAACAAAAAGGGGGCATTATTTGTGCCAGACCCCTGTGTGTATGTATAAATATAAATATAAAAAAAACAAAGAGAAGAAAGGAATTAAACTTCTCATGTTTTAAGTACACTGGCCCTTTAAGTGTGGGGTATGTAACTACAAAGGGATAGCATAAAGGACTTCTTTTTAGGGTGATGAAACTGTTCTGTACTCTGATCCTTTTATACGTGTGTTAAAAATGTATAGAACAATACACTAAATTTAAAAATGAGTTCATTTGAAAGGACTCATGGACAAGGACAATGGGGGGAGGATTGCATATGGGAGGGGAGTTGGGCAGGGCAGGGGAGAGCAATGGGGGAAAATGGGGACAACTATAATTAAACAACAACAAGAAAATTTTTTTAAAAATGAGTTGATTTGAGACACAGCTGACCTCTTTGCACAATGACATCAAAATTACAACTAAAATAAAGAACAACCATTACTCAGAAACATCACAAATAAAGTTGAATTGGAAGTATGACAACTACAAAATCCAGCTGAATGGAAGTGTAACAATTATGGAATTAAAGATACCATATCCATCCAGACTGGGAGAGATGTAGATGCAGAACGGGCTGGTTCAACTCCTATGTGCGGTGGATAAAAATTCAGGAGGGATATCTAGGGAGCAAGGAGTCCCAGCCCCACATCAGGCCCCCAAACCAGGATTCCAAGGCCAGAAAGGTAAGTCCCCACAACTTCTGGCTGCAAAAGCCAGTGGACATTGAGTTGGTAGAAGAAACTTCTGGAGCCCCAAGCAGTTCCTCTTAAAGAACTCTCCCCCCCCCACACACGGACTCATCTACTCAGGCTCACTCCCTCTGAGCACCAGCACAGGGGCAGCAGCTTGAAAGGCACCAGTGGCATACCAGGAGGAACTGAAGTATCTAGCAAGGCAACCAGAGGCCATTGGCCCTTTGCTAAACCCTCCCACCACAGAGCCGGTGAGCTGGTGCCATATGTAAGACTCCATCAACTTGGTTAACAATGTTTGAGTCACATTGGAGATGCCACAATGCCTGGAGGCTCTGACCCACCCAATTTCCAGGCCCACTCAATCTTCTTTTCCATAATAATGGGCTGGTCTTGGCTCCTAAATCCTATGAAACAAGCAACAGCTGGCTTCAGTGAGCCCTAGCAGCAGCCAGATTACATTCACAGCTTGGCTTCACCTGGGAATCTCAAACCCAGCACAAGTAGCAGCCATCTCAGATAGCTTTACAGCTCAGGCAGGATGCCCCGGGCAAAACACAGGTGGGGGCTGACCTTGGCCTGCATCACCCGGGAAACCCCAGGACCAGTGCACCCAGTGACCAACTACAGACCACTGTCAGAGGACCACCAACCTGCCTCTACAACAGCTGATCCTCCACGGAGGATGGAGGTTGGTGGTCAGGGGTCACGGCCAGTCTTTGAAGCTGACAGGCCTGGGTAAGTGCTTCCCATTGACCCAAACAGCAACCAAGGCTCAACTGCAAGAGCGGGGTATGCTCAGCCCATACAAAGGGTGCACCTTGAGTACCCAGCTTGGATGATTGAGGAGGCTGTGCCAATGGACCCCCTAGGACACCTACTATATTAGGTAGGCCACACTACCAAGACACAGAGTCAAAGCAACTCTACCTAATGCCTAGAAACAAAAAGAGAGAGGCTGCCAAAAGGAGGAGACAAAGAAACATGGCCCAAATGAAAGAACAGATCAAAAGCCCAGAAAGAGAGCTAAACAAAATAGAGATAAGCAATCTATCAGATGCAGAGTTCAAACACTGGTTATAAGGATGCTCAAGGAACTTAGTGAGGACCTCAGCAGCATTTAAAAAAACCCATTCAGAAACAAAGGATACACTCATTGAAATAAAAAACAATTAACAGGGAAACAACAGTAGAATGAATGAAGCTGAGGATCAAATCAATGATTTAGCACAGAAGGAAGGAAAAAACAACCAATCAGAACAAGAAGAAAATAGAATCCAAAAAGATGAGAATAGTATAAACATCCTCTGGGACAACTTCAAGAGGTCCAACATTCGCATGATAGGGGTGCCAGAAAGAGAAAAAAAAGAGCAAGAAATTGGAAATCTGTTTGAAAGAATACTGAAAGAAAACTTCCCTAGTTTGGTAAAGGAAATATACACGCAAGTCCAAGAAGCACAGAGAGTCCCAAACAAGATGGATGCACAAAAACACATCATAATTAAAAAGCCAAAGGTTAAAGATAGAGTCTTAAAAGTAGCAAGAGAAAAGAAGTTAGTTACCAGATGGTTGCCAGATGGGAGGGGGGAGAGAAAGAATGGGTGAAGAGGTGAGGGGATTAAGAAGTACAAATAGGTAGTTACAGAATAGCCCTGGTGTAAAGTACAGTATAGGAAATGGAGTAGCCAAAGAGCTTATACACATGATCCATGGATGTGAACAATGGTGGGGGGACTGCCTGAGGGAGTAGGGGGCACTGGGTGGAAGGGGGGCAAAGTGGGAAAATTCAGGACAACTGTAATAGCATATTCAATAAAATATAATAATAAAGAGTTAATTGTACTCTAGGACAATTTTTAAATTTCAAAGTGAAAAGTTTAACCTGTAAGTAAGTTTCTTCATAAGGGCCAAATAGCACTTCTGACTTTCCTTCCTGCCCCCATGCAAGCACTCAACAGCCAAAGTATCGATTGTAGCTGCATTAATTGCAACTGACTAATTATATGAAATCTAATTTTTCAGCCACATTCCCTTTTTTTTTTTAATCCTCACCTGAAGATATGTTTTTATTGCTTCTGGAGAGAGAGGAAGGGTGGGAGGGAGATAGAGAGAGAGTGGGAGAGAGAGGGAGAGAGAAAGAAATCGACATGAGAGAAATACTGATCAGTCTCCTCCCACTGGCCCTGACTGGGGATCGAACCCACAATCTGTTGGTGCACAAGACAGTGCTCCACCAAGCCACCAGTCAGGCCCAAGTTGTTTCTGTTAAAAGGACCAGAAAATATATTCCTGAAAAGAATGACTTCTTTGAGAAAATTGCTCATGTTCTTGCCAATTTATATGCATTTTTTAAAAAGAATCAACTAGATATCTCCTTATTTCAATTTTTAAAACATTATTGAAAGTTAAGTCCTTACTTTATAGGTAATTTAACATCCCTTCTAACTATTATACTGTCAGTACTAAACTAAAACAACTCCCTTTAGAAGCTGGTATACATGGCAGGTTTTTTACCATATTAATCTACTCAAAAATAATCAAAATATTAAATGAATTGAGTTCCTCACCTGCTCTTTACTATTCTTTTTAAGTCTGTGGTAGCAACAGCTTGCTTTAATGTAATGTATTCAAAAATCTCTGTATAAAACATTTACTCAGGCCTTTAAAAATATTTTCTAATCTTGACGCAGGTGGCTTTCAAATTGTGGTCTGTAGCTGGTCCAAAGAGGGAGAGTCAGATGTGTGTCTGGATGAGGCTCTGGCCAGCACAGGGAAGAAAAAAGGAGGGGCAAGTCTTTATGTGAGATTTTACTCCTGGACACTCACCAACGGCAACCTGGAGGATTCAGACAGGAGTAGAGAGTACACTGTGGCCCCTCCAGTTTCCCTGGAAAAGGTCCCGCCAACACTGACCTATTTCTCCATAACCTCCATGTCACCACCTTCCCTCACGAAACCCAAGTTCAAATCCTCACTCTGCTCCCCAGAATAAAATGATGCTCAGCTACTGACAGAGAAATGCGTCAGAGGAAAATGTCTCGGAAGGAAATACTTTGTACAGGGCTCACAGGACTAGAGAGGGCTGCCTGGGTAGCCAAGAAGTAAACGCAAAACAAGGATCCCTGGGTTTCAGACTCAGTCACTCAGGCCCACTCTTATTTTCAGAACTCATTTCTGCCTCTTAGAATAAATGGATAAGGAAGAATGATTTTCTCCTATAGGTAGGCCAATTTCTACTAAGGTTTTAATAATCATCTCAACTGCATTTTGTGAGCCCTATTAGTGTGATACAGCCAAAAGTAAAGAGACTTCTGGGTATGCCTTCCCCATGGCATGAGAACAAGTGTATCAGTTTCATTCAATGACAACAGTGAGGCCGGAGAAATCAAACGAAGTAAACATAATATGAACTTGCACTGTACCTTCTCCTGAGCCTGGTGCTCCTTTTCAATGGTCTTCCTGAAAGACAATTCTAGATCATTCTTTTCTCTGCACACTTCCAGGTAACACTCCTGCGCAGCAGCCACCTCCTTATTCACCTTATCTAATTCAGTTCTGGGTACACAAAACGGCAAGTAAAGAACCATAAAAAAATGCAAGGGCTGCAACACAATTTTCTCTAAACTATGAAATGGGAATATTGTCTTACAGATTCAAAGGCAGCTAAACTCTTTTATTCTCACCTAAGTTGCAAGCGGGTTGCCTCATAAACTTCAAAGAGCTCCTGCTTCTCCAAAGCATGCTTTGCTAACAGGCTTTCTCGTATTTGGGCTTTCATAGCTTCATGGTGCTGCTGGTAAGTCCTCTCACACCTGGAAACAGAAGGCGGACAGCAGATTCTCAGGCAGTGCCCAGCGCTACTAGAAACACCACGGGTGAACTGGCTTCCCGTCTTCCCTTCCTCCCACTCTACTCTAACGCAAACTATAATTGAGGCCAGATTGGTTTTCCCCAACCAAAAATGGTAATAATTTTCAATATATAATCTTATACGACCCTTTAAATTTTTATTTCTTCAAATGTTCTAGAAAAAAAAAACTTGAATGTGAGGATGTTCCAGTCCTTCAAACACAGATAATAGTCTATGCTGAGGCCCTGGCTGGTGTGGCTCAGTGCATTGAGCACTGGCCTGTGAACCAAAGGGTTGCCAGTTCGATTTCCAGTCAGAGCAGATGCCTGGGTTGCAGGCCAGGTCCCCAGTGGAGGGCGCATGAGGCAACCACACATTGATGTTCTTTCCCTCTCTTTCTCCCTTCCTTCCCTACTCTCTGAAAATAAATAAATAAAAATCTTTAAAAAAATAGTCTGTGTGGAGGACTTAGTAAAATAAAAATTGAAATAATCTAGGTTGGGGTTCCAAAACTGCAAGTCATCTATAGTAAACACAAGTACTAGCACTACCAAACTCACAAGTAAGTTATGTTCCAGAAGTCCGTTTCCAAGTTTATGATTTGGTATTTGGAAGACATACCCTCCTACAGGTTTCTTTCTTGTAAAGAACAGTTTCCCAGACTAGCCTTTAAAACACCATTAAGCTATACCACTTCAATGAACTGCCATTTGATGGTGCTATAGAATCCAACCCGCTACATAACATCATTTCTATGGAAAATGAGTTCCAAATTCTAATTTGAGAAGCCAAGGACTCACCTGCTCCAATCCAAAGTCTCAATAGGGAGGTTCACTCCATCATTTTTCTCCAATCTCTTTTGTTGTGGTGGTTGGCAGGGCGGGGTGGGGTGGATGGGGATTGGGGAGAGGAAAGGGGGAGGCACCCGGGAAGCAGGCATGAGGTTTCTATACAGACCTTACCTATTAACAGTTTCTTGCTTATCACGGTCAAAATCTTGTACCATCTGTCTCATCTGATTACACAAATCCTGATTTGCATTTCTCAGTTTTTCTTCAGTTTCTTTAAGTGTCTAGATATAAAAGAATAAACTATTTAGTGGAAACAATTATCATTTTTCAATGATAGTCTAATCTCATTTTTAACATCCTCTGTACTTTAGCTCTACCCTGTAACATTATCTAACATAATATCATTTTTATAATTCCACAAAAGTCTCTTCATGCCTTGATAAGAGTACAGAATCATTTATTCGACAAGTAGCTTTCTGAAGAGCAGAAATTTAAATTTTATATTTAATTTGAAATATATGAAATGAAAACACTTAACCAGAGAAGTGTTGGCTAACTGATGCCTTAAGATGAATTAATAGTCTTCAGTAACCTTCTCAATAAGCAAAGTTTTACTTTTTGGTCAAGGGCTGGCTAAGGAGGCAAGAACATCTCTATTGGCCGTGTTACTGTGCTGACAGAAAACTACATTTACACTACCTTACCTTCTCATAAACTACCATCTTGTGACCAATACTAAAGGGAAATAAATAACTGGAATCCTTAATTACCTACTAACGTCCTAACTCATATTGCCTCTGTATTTTTGAAAAGTCTATCATACCCCTTGCATTTAATGAGGCCATAAAAGTTCTCACAAAACATAAAAACTTTTTCAATTACCTGATTTTGTTGTTGTAAAACTTGAATTTCATTTTTAAGTCGCAGAATATCATCTTTGACAATCATTTCAGACGTGGAAGAGTCAGGCCATAACTGATTACTTGGTTTTTCTGAGGTATCTGTTTTAGTCTAAATGTTTTTAAAAAGTCAAAAGTTTTTCAACTTTTAAAAATGGTGTAAGTACTTCTTTTGAAATAATGTCATATTTATGAAGAAATTGCAAAAACAGTACAAGTATTAATAATTTTCATATACCTGTTACCATGAGCCCCAAATATAACCACAGATTATACTAGGTTATCAAATTATCAAAATAAGAAAATTAACTAGGACACAATACTATTAACTAACCTTCAAACCTTATACAAAATTTTCTGATTTTCCTCTAATGTCCTTTTCTGGTTCAGGATCCAATCGGTGGCCCACACTGCATTTAGTTGTCACATCTCATTAGTTCCCTGCAACCCAGGACAATTCTTTATTCTCTGTCCTTCAAACTCATGATATTTTTTAATGCTAACCCATTACTTTGTAGGATGTCCCTCGATTTGGATTTTTCTGATGTTACTGCATTATTAAGTTCAGGTTCGCATTTGGGGGCGTGCACGCCACAGAAGCGATGCGCACCCTTTCAGGGGAGACACGGTATCAATGTCCCACCACTGGTGATGACCAGCTGATGAAGGTGTGTCTGCAAGCGCCTGCGCTGCAAAGTTGCTATTTTTCCACTTATAATTAATCAGTATCTTATAAGGAGATACTTCGAGATTATGTAAGTATTGTATTTTTCATTTTACTTTCACCCACACATATGTATTTTGTTCAATAGGTACAATATTTAGGACTCATGATAGGCTTTGGCAAATAGTTTCCAGGAAGTTGTACAAACATGTACTTTCATGACTTTGTCTGGCTCTCCTTCCCTCCAGTGGCAGTGGCAGTCTTTAAGTGGTGACTGTATTCCATGGGGGAAGGGGGTATCTAGCCATTGCTTTCATTTGCATTTCTTCTCCGGCCCCAGAGTGGAATCTCTTATGTACCTTCACTATTCATTTGTCTCACGCCTTCGCAAACTGGTCTGTTTACATGACTTTGCACATTTTCCTCTTACTATCTAAATGTCTTCCTTATCTATTTTTATGAGTTCTTTATTTAGTGATGGGTCACAAAGATTCTTTTTAAATACCTACTCTGCTGGACTTCCTGGTTTATGTACTTATCCAAACTCTGAGCTTTCTTACACAATGTTTAAAAACTATCCTGTACCAAGGTGCATTCTACTCATTGGGGAGGAGGAGGTACATGCGTCTCGGTATCTCGATCCCATGTCGGGTGACAAGACACTGAGGCTTCGGCTCAGTCTTCCAGTTCACAGAGTCTTCACTTCAGAAGGAACTGCTCCAGCTGTTGATGCTCCTCTTTTCATTTGCCATCATTTCCCAGAAGCCTTAGCTCCTACCCCAGTCAGAAGAGAGAAGAGCTAACCATACTTACTCTGTCAGCTTCTCTCCATTTTGGGGGATACTAATGAGACTTTAAAAGATTTTCCTGACTTATTAGAATGGCTTTCATTTCTTTAACTTAGCCTCCACTTTTTAAAGTTTATAATACGCATTTGTGCTTCCTTCCCCACTGGCGAGTTTCTTATTACTAGGAATAAAAGTACATCATACAGATACACTGGAAAACAGTTTCCACAGCCAGCGACTGCACTCAGTTCTGACACGTGATCACACACTGCAGGCACACAGAAACTAGGTGCTTTTCCCTGTCAGCACAAAATCCTTACAAACATCTCCTTTAAATGTCACAATAAAGTTTCTTTCTAAAGGTGGAACACTGAAGACATTATCTTCAAGGAAACAAGAACTGTAATATTACACCAACTCTCATACTATCTTCATAATTTCTACACCTGAAAAGATTCTAGCTAGGAACCTTCTAAGTTGGCTATGGAACACTGCCTATTAAGTAGCTCACAATCAGAGTATGGCTTTAACCACAACTTGTGGTAATGATCTCTACTGAGTGTCAGACACAGAAAGGTCTCTGTGTTTTATTTATTATGCTTACAAAATATTAAGTGTATGTGTAGGCCCCCAACTGCTAGTCAGCTAGTCTGGTTTTCCTAAGGCCTTTACCACATTCTACCTCAGTGGCCCAGTTTTCAACTGGAATGATCAGCACAGTATTTGATCCACATAATACTAATACTAACATTTGATTAGTATTTTCTAACCCCATTAGGAAAGATGTGGGAAATAAGTGACAAAGGCAAGGTCTGAAGGTGTCCATGGGCTAATCAGATGGCTGTAAACTTGAATGTTTATTGGAAACCCCGCCTGTTGGTTAAGTTACTACATCCTCTCCTGTTCCCCCTTCGAGGAAGTGGATCAATATGTGCACTGATTCAACAAATACTTACTGAGAAAGTATGCAGTGAATTATCAACACAACACTCCTATATAGTAACACAAGAATCAACACAAAAATCTCCTATATAGTAAGTTGAAGCAGAACAGACATAAGCAGCAAGGGCTGAAGTCACACTTTAAGAAAAACCAAAGGCAGACTGCTGGGAAACCGTGACAGCAAAGGAGAAGCTGGACAAAGGGTCTTCAAAGGTGAGGCAGCTCCCTCCGACTCACTGACCAACTCGACTACAGGGCCAAAGGAGAGGGCCAAGACAAAAAGCAGCATGACGCACAGCTGCCATCACTGCCACACACGTGCAAGTGTATCTGTATGACAAACGCCATCAGTAATCTCAAACTAAAACGAGGAAAGCACCGAGATACCGGAGCTCAGGTCCAGACTCCATGTCAGGGTCCTCCTCTCCTAAGTCTCAGGAGACTCTCCCCAAAATGCTTAAACCAATCACCTCTGATCTAATACAAACCGGGACACAAACTTCCATTTCCATCCTTTTTAAGAAACATATGGAAACAGTTAAGACAGCTTGAATTAAACATGTTAGCGGTGGTGCTGAGAAGGGGTCTTTCCCAGTTGGCTGTTAACACTGAAATCAATGTTTCACTCATCAAACACAGTTCCTGAGAAGAGGGAACCAGACTGGGCAGGCTGTTAGTAGTAGGAACACACTATTATTTCTAGGAAAAAAAATGGCAATTAAAGTTCCATAATAATAAGGTACCCTAGAACATCCTGAAGACTTTCTTTTAAAAGGACTATTTTAATAAACACACTTCCTAGTTGAAAGGATCAGGAGATAAAACAGTACTAATATCAGAAATAAAAAATTATTTCCATCCAGGAGGAAAAGAAATACACTATCTACATTAATTTCCCTCCCTCCCCTTTGTTTTAGTTTGCTAAGTCTTTTCGCATTATTTTCTGTTGGGAGTAAACATGAGTTCAAATCTGTGAAATACAGAAAGGTGAAAAAGACAGCCATGGAAGGAAGGCCACCCTAAAAGGCTCTGTGATAGGATGATCCTGGGGAAATAACTCTCACCTACTCTCACCTCATTCAAGTGTGTTAATTTCAGTTTGCCTCAAGATTGACTCTGTAGCCTCAGAAAGGCCATAAACTGTTTCCGCTTCATTTTCCTCATGAACTAAGTAAGGAGAGTAACTGAAGGATATAAAGGTGTATCAGCGACTCTGGCATAACCTGATTCTGTGCCTCTCCCCCCTATAACACCACCACTGTATCATTAATTCCCTTACACAGAATGACTTTCATTACAGAAACATGGGCCAGAGAAATCTCATGTACAACATGCTGAATAAAGAATTTAGCTAGATGTTAGGGCACCGTCGGTACAAGCCATCCTGAGGAAACGCAGATACTCTGTTACACAGGATGGATGACTCCTTGGATTTCTGATAAAGAAATTTTACCTAATGGGCATCTCATTTAGAAGGTGCCAGGAGTAACCAGAAAATATATTCTTTTAAATGGCATTTCCTTCTCTAAATCTTGCTTCTAAAAAAGTCAAACAAACCCCTGAAAAATGAAGGTTTAATTTAAATGTGAAAATTTTAAGCATTTGCTCTAGGAAGCCTTCTAAAAATGGTGTCTTAGGTCTATAAACTCTACGCACCGCAACCTCAATGCTCCTTACATCCTTCTCCACCTGCTGCAGATCTTCAATTTTCTCATGACAGCCTTTGAGGTCATTTTGTAACTGAGACACCAGGCGACGCTTCACGGAGTTGCTGGCCAGCAAACGTTGCACTTCTGCCTTCAGCTGCAGGATCATCTCATCTTTGGAAAGCTCTTCCTTTGGGTCTTCTTCTTCTACAGTGCTAATGGGGAAATTATCACATTTTAAATTAAATCAAGTAACAAATCAAGCATGGTAATTCCTTAAAAGCTACTAACAGCAATGAAAACCCCACAACTAACATTCATGCTTTATGGAGAACAACATTCATGCCCCCTGTGATCAGCAGCAAGACAACGATACCTGCTCTTGCCACTTCTATTCAACATTATACTAGAAAAAAAAGAAATAAAAGGGCCCAGGCCAGGTGGCTCAGCTGGTTGGAGCACTGTCTTGTACACCAAAAAACAGTTACGGGTTCCATCCATAGTTAGGGTACATACAGGAGACGACAACAGGAGTGTCCAACACATGGCCCACGGGCCACATGCAGCCCAGGATGGCTGTAAATGCAGCCCAACACAAAACTGTAATTTACTTAAAACATTATGAGATTTTTTTTTTTATTACTTGTAGCAATGTGTTTAATGTGTGGCCCAAGACAACTCTTCCTTCTTCCAGTATGTCCCAGAGACGCCAAAAGGTTGGGCACTCCTATTCTGTATCTCTTCCTCTCTACCCCTTCACCCTCCCTCTCCCTTTCCTTTTCCTTCTCCTCCCCTCCTTTCCCCTCCCTTCCCCTTCTCTCTCTCTCTCTCTCTCTCTCTCTCTCTCTCTCTCTCTCATATCAATAAACATGTCCTCAGGTGAAGATTTTTTAAAAATGAAAAAAATAAAATGCACCCATATTGAAAGGAAGGAAGTACAACTATCTCTATTTTCAATGATATGATATTGAATATAAAAAAACCCTAAGGAGTCCACTAAAACACTTTAGAACAAGTAAGTGCAGCTCAGCAATGTGACAGGATTCAAGGTGAACATACAACATCAACTGTATTTCTGTACAGAAGTGATGAACCACCTGAAAACAGAATTGATAAAACAATCCAGAAAAGAGAATAAAATTCCTAGGAATAAAATTAACAAAAGTATACAAGTAGGACATTGAAAACCACAAAACTACAAAAGTAAATGACTGGTACCCTAAAAGAAATTAAAGAAGATTAAATAAATGAAAAGATATCCATGTTCAGAGATCTGAAGATAATATTGTTAAGATGGCAATACTCCCAAATTTGATCTACAGCTTCAATGTAACCCATATCAAAATCCCAGCCTGTTTCTTTGTAGAAATGGACAAACTGATCCAAAAATTCATATGGAAATGCAAGAAACAGTGAATAGCCAAAACAATCTCTAAAAAGAACAAAATTGAAAAACTCACAGTTCTGAATTTTGAACCTTACTAAAACGTACAGCAACCAAATGAGTGTGGTACTGATCCAAACACAGAGCTGTAGATCAATTGGAATATTGATCTCAATGACAGCCCAAAAATAAGCCTCACATTACAGTCAACTGCTTTTCAACAAAAGTGCCAAAATAATTTAATGGGGAATATTCTTTTTCAATAAATGATACTGAGACAATGGGATATCTACTCCATGCAAAAGAATGAAGTTAGGTCCCTATTTCACATCACATGCAAAGATTAACACAAAATGGACCCAAGACCTAATGTAAAAGATAAAACTCTTAGAAGAAACCATAGGTATAAATCTTTAGGACCTTGGATTAGGGAATTGTTTTTTAGGTACCAAAAGCATAAGAAACCTAAGAAGAAAGGTAAGTTTGACTTCGCAAAATTAAACACTTTGGTACTTCAAAGGATGCTATCAAGAAAGCAAAAAGGCAACCTACAGGAGACAATATTTCCAAATTATTTATCTGACAAAGGACTTGTACTCAGAATACTCTTAAAACTAAACAATGAAAAAACAATCTACTTTTTTTTAATCCTCACCTGAGGATTTTTTTTTAATTGTCTTGAGAGAGAGAGATAGGAAAAGAGAGAGAGAGAAACATTACATGAGAGAGAAATACCAATCGGTGGCCTCCTATATGTGCCCCAGCTGGGAATCACACCGGCAACCTACTTATGTGCCCAGACCAGAAACTGAACCCGAAACTTTTTGGTGTATGTAATAACCCTCCAACCAACTACTGAGCCACCCAGCCAGGACAAAAACAATCCAATTTTAAAATGGAATAAAGATTTGAATAGACATTTCTCCAAATGGCCAATCGACATATGAAAAGATGGTCAATATCATTTACCAGCAAATCAAAACCACATCATTCTAATCAAAACCTCAACGAGAAACCATTCCATATCCATTAGGAGGACTATAATAAAAAAAAAAAAATAGAGACTAACAAGTATTGACAAGAATGTGGAGGAATAGGAACCCTCATACACTGCTTTCAGGAACACAAAACAGGGCAGCCACTTTGGAAAACAGCTGGATCGCTCCTCCAAAGGCTAAACATAGAGCTAGCACATGACCCAGCAATTCTACTCCTATGTATATATCTAAAAAAGATAAAAACATATGTTCACACAAAAAATTGTACACAAATGTTCATAGCAGCATTATTCATAATAGCCAAAAAGTAGAAACAATCCAAATTAATGTCTATCAGCTGGTGAATGGATAGACAAAATGTGGTATATTCACACAATGAAACGTTATTGGGTATAGAATGAAATGAAGTGCCGATATAAGATGCTGTGTGAAATAAGCCAATCATAAAAGACCGCATATTATATAATTCCATTTCCTGAAATGTGCAGAACAGACACATCTATAGAAACAGAAAGTAGATTAGTGGTTGTCTAGAGGGCAGGAAAGGGTAATGGGAAATGACTGGTAACTTGCGTGGGGTTTCTTTCTTAGGACATTGTAATGTTCTAGAATTCGGTTGTTACGATGGTTGTACAACTCTGTGACTATACTAAAAACCACTGAATAAATGAATGAATAAAATTAAATATTAAAATTAAAACCTCTGAATTGTACACTTCAAATGGGAAAAAACTATGGTTTGTAGAAGGAAAAGAACAAGCCTAAACACCTAATGTGTATGTTACATTCATATGACGGCAAACCCAATCTATGGTGTTTAGCTGAGAATAATTAGGTCTTAAAAGGATAAAAAAAAAAAAAAGAAAGGAAGAAAATGACTGCCATAACAGTTAAGTTGGCAGTTACTCTCAAGGGTATAACTGGAAAGAGAAATATGGGCAGTTGCTGGACCCGGGCAGTGGTCCCATGGGTATTCACTGTAAAACCATTCATTAAGTATGTGCTTCATGTACTTTTCTTTGTGTGTTACATTTCACAATTTCAAAAGGTTTAAAAGTGAAAATTATAAAGGTTTTAGAAAATACCATCAAGAAGTAAGGTGAAAGAGTGCTAGATCTAACTACATAAAAATTTTAAACAGGGAAGCGTACTCTCAACACAGGCGAGGTACACAGAACCCGGCACTGACGGGTGTGGGCAATATGCCAGCCCCAGGCCTGTCTGGCAGCACAGGTCAGGGGCCTCCCACTCTGCGCACACCCTCTAGCAAGAACAGTCCTCCACATCTCAAGGAAATAATCCAAAGATATGAATAAAGATTTGACTACAAGGATGCTTGCAAAAATAACACTGAATTATTTATCATTTAAAAATTTTAAACAGTGTATTACTAACTAAACTACATTACATTCATCCACCTACCAGTTAGTAAATATATATAACAACATTTACCAAAATCTAAAGATTTCAGAATGTATTAGGCTCATTATAAAACAGTATATTCTATATTATTTTATCGCTTAGAAACATCAAAACAGATATGGAAATCATACACCAAAATGTTAAAAGTGGTTTTCTTTATGAGAGGAAAAGACTGTGGGTGCTTTTGATTTTGTTTTCTTAACCTGTATTTTCTATTCTTTCATTAATAAAAAATTACTTTTGAAAGAAATAAATATTGATAGTATATACACTTAATATAAAAACAGAACCTCATCCCTGTGATATTAACCACAAAATCCATGAGAAAAGCATAATTGTGAGATAAACATCAAATTCCAGGGGCTCCCTACAAAAGTTGACCAGTATGTCTCCAAACTGTCAAGGTCATCAAAAACGAGGAAATTACAGAGGACCCTAAGGAAATAGGACTCCTAAATATAGGATGTGATCCTGGAACAGGCAAATGGCATAAACTAAAATCCAAGACCATCTAAATCAACAATGGATATATTAATTAATGATAATGTGTCAATATTAGTTCATAAATTGTAACAAATATACTGTGCTGATGTAGGATGTTAATAGGGCAAAATGGGTGCAGAGTACAGAGGAACTCTTTGTACTATATTAATTGTTTTGTAAATCTAAAACTGTTCTAAAAAAGTAACATCTATTTCTTAAGAAGGAAATAAACAGTATCTGATTTAAAATTTTTACTGTTTTCAGTTTCAGATGATTTTAAACAAAACATGAGAATATATGAGGTCTGTCTGGAAAAGGTTGAGCCATTGTTAATCTAACAAGAACAGTTTGCACGACATCACTGTAACCTGGCAGCCAAGGAGAGTGGGCTGGAATGCACACATGTGAACACTGACGACTTCACTGCACTCATCAGTGGAGGCAGTAGATGCCATTGAGTCAGCCTGTGTACTGTGTGGCCATCACATTCAAAACGACTGAGCAAAAAGATCAATGAATCTCACAAAATCTCAAATTTTGTGTTAAGCTTGAACATTCCTCCATGGAAACTATTTGGGTGACTCAGAAGGCTTTCAGGGACGATGCAATGAGAGCAGTACAAATAAAAGTGTGCCACAGATGCTTCAAAGATGGTCAACAATCTGTTGAAAGTGACCCACATTCTGGAAGGCCTGCAACAAGCAGACCATCTGAGAATGTTGAATGCATACAGGCTGCAATCAACAAAGATCAGCAACTGACAGTGCGAGAACTAGAAGCTGATGTGAGTATTCCAAAAACTACTGCGTCCAAGATTTTGATGCAGGATCTTGGCTTGAACTGTGTCGTGGCAAAACTCGTTCCACCACTTCTACTGCCAGAGCAGAAGGGACATCGTGCTACAGTTACTAATGACTTGACTCAAACCACTGCCAATGGACCACATTTCCTCAAGAAGGTCATAACTTTGAAGGGGACTGAGGTGTCATTGTCCTATGTACAATGTTTCTCATAACTTGTATTTTCTTCAATAAATGTCTCTATTTTTCATATTGCATGGCTGGATAGTTTCCGGACAGATCCCGTATATACACTGTGTATACATACACACACATACAAAGCGCAAGAACATAGAATACATAATCATTTTAGCATTACAAAAGGTGCTCCTTCCAATACACTACATATTTATCAATATACTTTTGTACATGTAGCATACATAGTATAAAATCCATATATGTAGATCTCACATATTTAAACCACTTATATTTATATATAAACATAAGAATATGAGTATTCTTATATAAGTATAGAATATAAATATAAGAAATATGTGGGGGGGGGGAATTGGGACAACTGTAACTGAATAATAAAAAAGAAAGAAAATATAAACTATATTACAGTGCCTCTTCCCATGCTATGAGACATGGTGAACTAACTTGAAGCAGCACACTCATTTTGCCCAGTTAACAAATTACGCACTCCTCATTTCTTTTCTTACTGAATGCTGACCGCTGAAATAGCATATCCTGTACTCCTAGAGGGAGCCAAGTCAGAGAGCAGAAAAAGTGCTTGCTAAAATAATTTTCTCTTCTTTCTCAAGAGGGAAAAAGTCAGTGGCGGTGACCAGTCCTGCACAGCGCTCACTCCAGAGCCCTGTGGAAGCTGGTTCCCGAGTCCAAATAAACTGTAGTCCCTTATGAAGCCTGCTGAGAAGACCAAAGGGAAAAGGCATTCCACTTGTTAAATGTTTATTATTTGGGCTTCGCAGCCAACTACAATAAGGAAGAGGGGAAGCTGTCTGCGAGCTGCATGCAGATTTAGTTACTCAAATTCCACAAATGTGAAATAGAACGCTGAGGCTAAACCCTTCCAATTTACTAGGTGGTGGCTTGCGGGAGGTAGTAGTTGGGAATAAAAGCTTGGAGTCACTAATAATGAACGGGTCAGTGATCTGAAAGCAGCTCAAGTCCGCAAAGAACTAAAGTTCGCGACACTGGGAAAACTGTAGCTTCCTCTTGTTCTAAGAATCACAGTCCAGCAGAGGAAAGGTACAAATCTCTCTCTCCTATATCTCCTCTCACTCTGAGCTAAGAATAAATATTTTTACTTTTTCCTCTGAAAACTGAATTCTTATCTGTTAAACTGCTGGTAAGTGGGATGACTGTCCGCTCAGCCTGTCTTCACATATCCTGTGCTTCACTGAATTCCTTCTCCCTGAGCCTCATTGACGGCCCACTATGTTTTAGTTATTCTCCACGTTCCCAGTTGACCACGGCTGGCACTCCTTTCACTACAACAGTGATGTGATGCCTCACGTTTACTGTCTGTGGGAATGGGCTTTAACTTACGATCGGATTTGGGCTATAGGGACTAATTAAATACAAAGGGCAAAAGCAGAATACATTTTGGTAGACATCGTGATGAAGTTAGTCTACTTGAAAAGATATATATACACATATTACTATCATTTACCCAATTCCCAAGTTAATTACGGCACAAATTAAAATAAAATAGCATATTGGAAAGAATCTTTTTTGGCATGAATCTTTTCGGGCATTTATTTTAATCCTCTAAAATAAAACACATAAAGAATGACATTTTAAGGCCAGAAGGTTTGACTGTCAACAGGAAAACAACAGGTTTACATGACAGTCACATGTTGGATTCAGGTACTGGCTCTGCTGACAATGGTCTGCCCTCCCCTCCTGAGCAGAAGAGTTTCGCTCTCTGAGCTCTGGTCTGTCCAACTCTAATGTGACGATAATGGGTCTGATGCTTTTGTCAAGGTGGAGAGGAGGGTCAAGAACTTTTTATAAAGTGTGTGTTGAGTTGAAACTGGATTAATACAAAATCTGATTGATAATATATTTTAATGACTCATCTATTAAATAGTAATAGAATAGCTACCATCTACTGAAACATATTACATAAGGCCCTTTATTCATTATTCATTATCTACTCATATTCATTATCTACTTTAATCCTCACTTTCACCCCCAAGGTATATGCTATAATCCACTTAATAGAAAAAGCCTGAGAAGAAAACAGGCTCAGAAAAGTCAAGAAACCTGCCCAAGATCATAAAGCTCCTAATAAATGGCAAAACTATGATCCAAAACAACACCTGGATCTGAAGCCCGAGTCTTTTCATTTGCCCAGTAGAGGTAGTCTAGCATTAACAGGAAATGAGGTGTTCACAGTAGTCAATTTTCCAGATGACATTTTTAACTTCAAAATTTTATATAAATCTATCTAAAAAATTTGTATAACACCTACATCCTCTTTCACGTTCATTAACTAACCAAGCTGAAGTCTTTCTTGGACAGCTTGGGATGGTGAGTGTGGATTGTGATGTGTTCCTCCAGTTCCCTCCTGGCAAAAAGGCTGAGCAGCCTGGCTGCACTGTGGCAGCCCCCACCCAGCCCCCGCCCCAGCTACCCTTCCATCAGTCAGGGAGCCAGATAACGCAGGGGGCGCAAACAAATCCAAGTCAATATGGCCTGAAGGTGACCCCCACTAAACAGACCACATAGTCTAGTTCTGCTTGCTTTTCTGCTTCGCTTTCTTCCGGATTGTCACTGCGCGGTCTTTGGAGGTGATGGTCCCTAAGACCGACCTCCGGACAACTGGAGCCTTACTAAACTAACATCTCGTTTCACAGTGTAACCCAATAACTGAAGTTTCCAGTGTAACGAATCTCATCCTACAGTTCTGAAAATGGAATCCAGTAGTCCAGTATGGAATACATAAGTTCCAAAACACTGTAGAGCAAACCCTTCAGGGCATTTCTATACTTGTATTTAGCTTCACGATGCCTGAAACACAACAGGTAGTAAACACTCTCACTAAACAATAATGATGGTAAACTCAGTCTTGAACTAGAAACCAAATGGTGCTGGTGTGAGCCAAATGGATTCAAGAAAGGTTTCCCAGGGAGGGAGGGGTGAGTGGGCTGGATTGGGAGTAAAGGGGAGAAAACTGTACTTGAACAATGATTAAAATAAAATTTTTAAAAAAAAGAAAGAAAGGTTTCCCTTAGTCTGAATGCACTCTCTTCCAAACAGCCATGCCTCACCTTATCCCAGACCAGCAGAGGGAAGGATAAACACCCCGTTGTACACCAAGCACAACATTAGCACAGAGTACTTAGCTGCTTACAGGTGGATCTTCCTCTTCCCAGCCAGACAAAATGTAAACCGGCTTTGGGAAGCGGGTATGTCCATCTTCTCTACTCTGCTCCCAGAGCCTTGCATCACACCTTCCAAAGAGCAAGTGCTTCGGAAATGTACATCTTCTCCTCCATTCATCTTTTAAGTGTTTGATGATTTCCTAAACACACTCTTTCCTCTACTACCACCACTTCCTCCCCCATCAGTCCCTGGGAGGGATGGCAAGACTTTAATCCCTTCCATAAGATTGCTAAACTATCTGTGTTAAGCAGTAGCATAAAAGACAAAATTCCTACTTTTTTAAGATGCTATTTATTTATTTTTAGAAAGAGGGGTAGGGAGGGAGAGAGAGGGAAACACTGATGTGTGAGAGAAAGACCGACTGGTTGCCTCTCACACGGCTCAGCCTGGGACCTGACCCACAACCCAGGCATGCGCCCTGGGAGTCGAACCAGCAGCCCTTCGTCTTGCGGGATGGCGCCCAACGCACTGAGCCACACCAGTCAGGGCCAAAATCCTTGTTTTAAAAGTAGGGCCATGGTAGATTCCTAGAGAAAATTAATGCTTATTTTTTCATATACCACTGATAAATGCCAGGTACCTGCTTTCAACACAGAATATTAATATAATAAAAAATATGTTTCACCTTAATAGTAAAACAGATATATGATCTCCGCTGTAGAAGTTACTTTGTATATTTTAGCTAAATTAATCATTTTCTACCTTACTACAACTGGTGTGCCCACTTGTGTTGAAGCCAGTACAATATCGATCCTTGAGGCTGCTGCTCATTTTGATCTCAGACGTTCATACTTCATGAGGCGTTACTAACACACATGGCCCACATTCCAGAACCCCCATCAGCTCGCCTCTCGCCTGGTGCCCCTTGTTTACCAAGCATCCCAGGCTTTATTATTGGAGGCTCTTCTACAGTAAACAATTTTCTCAATACCTCTGAACTTTGTATTTTTTCCAGTTGACTTTTTTAATACCCAAATCCACGTATGATTCAGTGAGTTCTGTATTTAATTCTCCTTCTGAGTCACTTGGAAGTATTCCTAGTTTTGCGGCAGATTCATAGAGAGAAATTTCATCTCTTAGTTCTGTTAATTCTTCCTAAAATACAAAATTATTCAAAGTTACTTTCATTATTTTCCTATGAAAAGGAATCATTCTCTCTGTGCTTCAATTCATTTTAATGGTCAAGAGAAGGTAGAAATGCTTCTTCAAATACGTTTTAGCACATGTTAAAAATAACTTTGTAAAGACCAGCACGTATCAGGTTTTCCAGTAGACCGAATGAATGAATGAGAAAGCAAATGCAAGTAGCTTCTCTTACATCTCCCTCACTCACATTTTGTCCTCCATGAAAAGTGTCCCCTGAGCTGGGAAACTGGTGGCAGCACTTTTTGGCTCCGTAGAGGAGAAGACAGAGTAGACTGGTTTTCCAACATGCTGTACTTTATAGCCTGCCAGTGGTAAAAAGGCAAAATCCCTCCTTCCAGTGGCGCCAACACTGGACCTCTTTCTTCAGCATTTTCCTTTTCCTCCTGCGGTAAATCTAAGTAGCCCTGGAGGAGGATGTGATAGGACTGCAGCCACACTGTAGGTTTCCCACACCTGTATATAACCTTATCTCTGGGATACACCCACAGACAGACCTGGGCTTGACTACCCACCTGTGCGGGTGAGATTGTGAGCAACTCTCATGGGCTGCTTTGGAGATGGTCCAACCCCCTTTTTTTATACAGAGAAATCCAGGGTTCAAAAAGGCGATGTAATTCAGTTACCTAAAGTCTCCTCCAGGGGGCAACACTCACCTGCAAAGTCTTGTTCATGTTTTCACTCATAGCATGGGCCTTTTGTGCTTGCTGCAGCTGGAGCCGCAGCTGAGCCACCTCCTGTACTGAACCTATGGGGGAAAGAGTCATAGAATACACCAATGTAAATGGCCAAAGCACCAATAATATACAGAAGACACGAATCCACTGAGATGACAGAAGGTGAAATTCTGCGTTATTGCCTTTTTATTATCTTTTTAGGAGCACAGAGGAAGAGCCAGTGGGACCCAGAGGGCATAGGTCTGGTGCACACATTTCCAAGGTTTAATATGGCTCCCCATACGTCCTTGGGAAGTTGAAGACATGGGCTAGAGTGACCTTGCTATGAACCAGATCGGCCACATCACAGACCTGAACACTCCAGAAGTCCTTTAACAGGGGTGTAACTTTCCAACTCATAGGAAGCCAAAGCAAAATTTCTTCAGAACCCATTTCCACCCTCTAATAAGAAAACTACATCTTGTTGCCCTTAGCTTCTTTCTAAATGCTTTTATTTCCCCCACCCTGACCTCCGTGTGAAAGAAGCCTATTAGGATCATGCTTCTGAAACTTCAGTAACCAAGGGAAGTTCCCATTTAATTTTTTTCTTCTGTTTGTTTATTTCTTTTATCCTTTTTTTGAGGGGGTTCCCATTTAAAAGGGACTTTATTGGGTTTCTGCAAAAGAAAATGAGCATCTTGGAAATGCTTAAGCAAAGTAATGATGGCATAGTATGCAACTAAAGAAAATCATATTTCAAAGCCTTCAGTGGCAAGGGAAACAAAGGAATACAAAACCAAACAGGGAGTGGGTACCTAAGCAGAGAGCATGGTCCAAATTCTGCCCTCACCGAAGCATACAGACACCTATTTAGACAGTCTTTGATGTCAGCACTTTCGACTTCTGAATAACCCAGTCTTGTACACACTGTGCCAATAGTCAGAAGCGACTTAATCTGCCAAGGCGTGGCTTCCGTCAGCAGTGAGTGGATGCCATCGAGCCACGGGCACAGTGTGGGCTGCTCGCCAGTGAACAGCGCTGTTCTCCGTATGGCAGTGTCTGTCTGTGTGCACACTTGGTTATTTTATGGTCTCCTTTTCTAGTACCATTTTATAAAAATGAACAGGAAATAAAAGTCCTGCTGAAATTAGTAAGAAACGCGTTCTCAAACCTAACACCATGGAGACCACAGGAGAAATCTTAAGCAGGACAAAAACTGCAACTCACTAGCTTCAACTGACCAGGTAGGTGCCTACTCCCCCGTGAGAGGGAAAACAATTACAGAAGTGACCCAAAATGAAAGAACCATATGACCAAAGATCAATTCCAAAAATATAACGGGATTTCACATCATTTTTAGCTTTCAGAGATAAAATCTACCTTACCACATGTATTTCATTATTTAATTTTTGAACATTCAGCTTTGGTATATTCTCAAAAGCAGGAAATTGTGCATATGCATTCACTTCACTTAAAATACATTCAAATGTTAACAAGTTACCTCTGTGCAGTAGAATTGTTGGTTATTTTTATTTTTTAAAGTGTTTTTAAGCCTCACAGATATGTTTATTGATCTGAGAGAGACCAATAGGCAGAGAAAGAGAGAGCCGTCAATCAGCTGGCATTTGCACACACCGGACCAGGGGTCGAAACCACAGCCGAGGCCGAGGCACGAGCTCTGGTGAGGACTGAACCTGCCTCTTTTTTTTTTTTGGTGTGCGAGACGATGCTCCAACCAACTGAGCCACCGACCAGGGCAAGCAGAATTACCAGTTATTTTTATTTTCTACTTTATACTTGCCTGAGATTTCCAAATAATCTAGTG
The DNA here is from genome assembly GCA_004024845.1 of Tonatia bakeri. NCBI lineage: Eukaryota > Metazoa > Chordata > Mammalia > Chiroptera > Phyllostomidae > Tonatia > Tonatia bakeri. Next base: position 105,508 of record PVIA01004844.1, on the reverse strand, counting down.
AATGTGCACTACACCTTACACATACATGCATAACAATGTTGAAATTGTCACCCAGGATTTTTATAATTCAAGGATCCTGCTGTGCTCTCTCTGCATCGTACGCCGGCCTCCCTGGGGACACGGTCGCGCGCCCAGACGCCCACCTGAGTGCAACAGGCTGGCGCACTGCCTCTGACTCTCCTCCAGGCTCCTCGTCAGTCTGTTGAGGGTCTCGGTCTTCTCCAGTCTGGCTGCTTCCTGATTCCTCTCCAGTTGTTTCACCTTATCTTCCAAATGACAGCAAATGTCTTCCTAAACAGAAAACGTGCTCAAGAGTCATTTTCATGACCAGTTGTTAAACGTCAGCTAACAAGTATCACACATAATTGGGCTTTAAATCAAATATGCAATCTCCACACGGCAGCAGCCCCTCTCCTACTGGGCAAGTGCACGAGACTGGGCGTCAGGCGGGCAAAGCCGCGCCATCTCGGGCAACTCATCAACTTCTCGGTCTTTTTCTCTTACGATTACAAAATACAGGTTCAATTTCATGACTCCTAAAGTTCCTTTCTGCGATACATTTACAAGACACTGCTGTTCTAAAATTACATCTCATTCAAGCCAAAGGAAATGTATTACATCCCTGCTTGCACCTCACACTGCTGGTGTGAGTGTGCGCACACATACGCAGGCAGACCACACTGACTCTGACCGTGGGTGGCCTCTGTCTCCCAGGACAGCGAGGACACAGATAAACGCACGCAAACTCACTCGACTCCGAACAGCCAAAAGATCGTTCTATTGTGAGCAGCCAAAAATAACCTCTCCCTCTTCTGAACACCTTTTAAACTTGATTTGTTTCTCTCATGTTTTCCTTTCTACCTCTTACATGTCTCATTTCTCTTAACAGCCTCCTTGCGGGTGCACATAGTGCAGGCTACAAAAAATGCTGAAAACTAAACGCATGTGTGCGCACGGGAATGCACGCAGGCATGGGTATAACTGTACGAGGATACCCAGAAAATACAGAGCATGTGATAACGTATTCAAGTTTCTTCAGCAAAATGCACGTGGGAAGTTGTGAGTCACGCGAGGGCCAGGCTCACGTAGAAGAAATCATCACCTCTCGCTTACAAGAGGCTTCACAGGCTGATTCCAGGCCGAAGGAGCATGAGAGGTGCAGAGGAGTAAATTAAGGTATTAACAATCGGTTAAAGTTGCCTGGAAAAGCCTGAAGAAGTAAGTAGAAGAGGAATATCAAGAAAGAGCTTTGAAGCAGAAAGAAGGTATTTGGTGCCAGATCCACAGGACAACCTGAAGCCCAAGAAAGCCTTAAGGACACCAACCCCAAGAACAGTAAGGATGGTGACAGAATCCTTAGGCAGAGGAAACAGACTCTGAAGTCTGTTTTAGCTTAAAAATTTGTGTGAATTTTGTATTCTATTTCATAATGTAGCTATGTTTGCTTTAATTTTTTCTACCGAATTTTTGAACAAAATGAAGCTGCTAGAAACTGGTCCATGTTTATTCAATACTGTAAACCTCTTGGCACACTGCTGCTGATTGCCGAGCCAGTGTGAGAAGCACGGCCCTGAAGCCAGAGTAGCGCAGCAAACACAATGAATGAGCCAACGTTGATAATGACAGTGTGCGCGTGTGTGCAGGAAGGGGTGGGGGGACAGCTAACAGTTACGTGCTGGGGAGGTCATGAGAGATTCTACAAGACATGAAATACATGGTAAACAAAAGGCAGGCCGTAGCAATAATTTGACAATATGCAGCAATCAATTAAACCATGCTTTTTCCTGTTGACAAGTTCAGGAAAACAGATTATACACATAAAACTATAATTTAAACACACATACATACAAATAAAACAAAATGAATGGTTCCATCTTTTCCATGATTAGCTTGAGAAATGAGAACACTCAATTCGAGACAAATGCAGACAGACATCCTTTAAGACCGAACAAGACAAGTGTGGTAATGAGAAGAATGACAGCTGAATCCACAGAAGCAGATGAAACGGAACAGATCTCCAGGCCACACACGTGCACAGAGGTCTGTGAGAGTCCCTTAGCCAACACCATGTGTTTACAGTTGAGCCTTTAAGGATAACATTAAAAGAAAGGTAGGAAATAAATCAGGTGAAGGTCCTGACATAGGAACCCAAGTCCATGACTTCAACAAAAGCTAAAGGTTTCAAGACCAGAATGAAAAAAGGTTTTATACCGCCAAGGACAAAATTAGAGATCTTCCTGTGACACTTATACAAACGGGCGGCGCACGAGGCAGTTCAGAGTGACAACCAGAGATCTTAGAACACGACACCTCCGTAAATTAGAGGGACAGAAGGCACTTGGGCAGAAAGAGCCCAGGAGACAGTCTGCTACTAGAGAGTTCTGTCACCAAAGGAACGCCGTGAGCTCCGAGAGGCTCATCTGTTCTCATCTCTGTCACACTACGAAACCTGAAACTCAGCCAAAGTAAAAAACAGTTATGATGTGTTGTGAGTATGTGCGATCCTTTCTATCCAGAAAAGCTGATGATGGCTGAAGGAAAACACTAAATTCATAATTAATTTTACAAGCCATATACTTCTCAAAATATACTAAACAGACATTCAAAATAAAAAAATAAAAAACCCTAACTGTATCATGGGTTGCTAAATCAGGCAGTCCTGGTGTTGAACTCTGTCCATCAAAATATAATTAAGTATACATAAGCCTGTTTACATCCTGATGTTTAGCTGTTGGTCAGTGGAGGTTTACTCAACACATGAAATAATATAATCAGTCTACAACTGTAGTCCTTTCCCACCAAGAATGTGTTTTTCATAAAGCAGTAATTGTCAACCTTCTGCAAGGCAACGTATGAACTTCTTAAAAATCTGAATAAGCTCGTCATCTCAAAAAGACTGCATATGCGCACGCCCCCTCCAAAAATCATATCCAGTTTCACAGGATTCGGTTCCCTGGAGCCTAGCCATGAACTGCCTTAGAAGATGCCAGGCCAGGAGCCTTTCCAACTAGGAAACCCACCCTGTGTGAGCTCTGTTAGCACTGTGGACGTAAAACACACGGTCTGTGGCTACAGAGTCCTGTGTGAGTCCATGACAGTCACTGGGAACCTAGACCCTGGCAAACGTATTCAAGTTCATCTACTGAATTCTCCAGTTACTTTTACCTCGCTACTCTAAGACTTGTTTTACTTATCCTTGTAATCTGCTGAATAGAGTGTCGTGGGAAAACATTTACCCCAAAGGGAAATAATTGACACCTCCCTCTTTAATAACTTTTGTAAAGAAAAAGAGGGGTAAAACGTGGAATGTATATATAGTTACCAGTTATGTAAGAAAATCTAAATCAACCCTCTCTGTGTAGAACACACTCATGCATTTTTGAGATTACAGGCAGATATCTCCCTAGCTCCTGGTTGATTTTCGTAGCACATCTAGAATCAGGAATCTCAGTTCAAATTCTGATATAATATGGGTTGACCTTTCACTCGAAATACTACTGAGGCAAATAATAGCAAACGGACAGCACAAAGGGACACAGCTAGAAACACTTCCAGAAAGAAAAAACTAGAAGCACTTTAGAATCAGCACTCTGCAAAGCAGTTATGCAAATATATGTGGAGGACTATATCAGTGCTAGGCTCTGTTAAAAAAAAAAAAAAAAAAAAAACCCATCACAGAATATAACAGTGGAAAAAAGACCTTAATCAACACCTTCAGTTTATGGTCTGAAGCCCAGTCAAGACTTCGTTCTGTGTTCCAGTCTAGCTCCCTCTACTGAAGGGGGCGGAGAGGGGATGGTGAGCATAAAGAATGGACTGGGCACGGGTGCTGAGTACACTAGGAACTCCTCCCAGCCCTCCGTGTAATTGTGCCTAAGTCAGCCGAGAGTGGAGAGATCCTCGAGTAACCCAGGATGGAAAAGCCACCAGACTCCACTCTCTCGTCACCCACGGAGGACGATTCTCCAAGCCTAACTTTAACACTATCACCCAAACACAGACAAACTTAGTAAAACTGTATCTCAAATTTCATTTGTTTAAATATTATGTAAAGTACATTTTCAACAGTTTGGCATGGTCTTTGTTTTTCCCCAGCCCTATATATACTCCACACTGATCAAATTCACAATAATTCTCTATATAAAAAGAATAAAAACACTTTAGGAAAATAAAGCTCATAAAAACTCATATAAATACACATAAAAATAAAATAAAAGGGTATACAATCATTATTGCCAATAATGCATCTTATATAGCTCTACCTAAATAACGGAAAAACTTAAGAGTCAGCTGTATAAATAGGAAATAAGAACACAAATCAAGATGAATTTTAAGTATAGTGGAATTTCCCATACCCTCACATCTTACTCTTCTTCTTCTATTTGTTTGGGTTAAGTTAATCCTGAAATTATATTAAGAAAACTCCACTCTGAAATCTTACTCATTGGAATGATTCCCTGGAGCTTTGGAGCACAGCAAACCCACCCCTGACTCACTGTCAACTTACAGCATATTATTCCCTTTGGGGCAAAAACAATAAAAACTGTGAAATATGCTCAAGTTTCAAAGCTCAATAATTCTGGATCAGACTGCCTCCCCTATTTTATTATACTAGTCTCAAAAGGAACTTCTCTCAAGAACCATTTCTAGACAGTCTTAAATGATAGGTTTCTTACCAAATGCTGGAAGACCCAAGAAAGGTTTTCTAGTGGTTAAGCTCCCAGACCAACCTTAAGTTCATCCCATCTCCCAAAACACTCATTCCTTTCAGTCTGGATTTATTCTGGGACAACATCAGCAATTTGTAAAAATATTCAACAAGGAAATGACTAGTAGTGTGAGAACATCCTACAAGAGGAGGGATTTCCAAAATTATGCCTGATTCAGGGTATATTCATAAATAAAAATCTTTGCCTTTAAAGTTTTACTTACAATCGAAAACCTACTGCAAACATCCAAAATTTCTGTATGGAGAACCACAAAATGTCAGTTACAAGAAATAACCAGCTTACTTAATGATGATAGCTGCTCGTTTGAAATCATCCTGACCTGTTCCTTAAGAGCAGTCACTGTAGCATCCAGTTTCCCCTGCAAGGATGACATCTGCTCCTCGTACTTCTTGGTGAGGCCCATCACAACGCTCTCGTGCTGCTCCCGGGCTCGCTGGAGGGATTCAGATCGGTGAAGGTCCAGCAACTGCTGCTTCAGGCTCTCCAGAGCCATTTCCGCAGTTCTGGACTTCTTAATCATCTACAGGAAGATACAGGATTATCCATGTTTACAGTATTTTGACTCTGTGCTCTCTTTATGTACTTTAATGACAGAGAAGAAAGGGTCTCCCCGTGGTGGCTGTAGTTCCTTAAGACTTCCCTAACTGGGAGCCTCCCAGGCCCGTGAGGCCCATGGTTGCTGCAAACGTTATTCACTGAGAAAGGAAACCTGCAGTTGCCCAAGATGGCAATGCGGGCACCAGACCAGGGACGTGCAGCCACTACACGGCTCCCATTGCTGCTTGCGCTGCTCTGTGAGCCAAGTGCGGGGCCAACCCAAATGTCAGGTCACAGAAAAATGACAACTGTCTCTTGAAAGACTAGTAAAGCCTGTCCACAGTCACTTACTAAGAAGAAAGTTTTGAAAGGTATAATTGAACGGTTGCAAAATAATGGCATAGTAAGCTAAAAACTGGCTCCCAGAAGATGTCCATATCCTAATCCCTGAAACCTGTAAATATCTTCTATTACATGGCAAGAGAAAAACTGAAGGTTGTGGACTGAATTTAAGTTGCTACACAGGTGACATTAAACTAAAGAGATTATCCTGGATTACCCAGGTAGGCCCGTGTATCCACAATGGTGCTTAAATGAGGAAAAGTGAGGCTTTAGAAAAGTCAGAGCCAGTGACTTCTGGCTCCAAGGATGGAGATCGGCCAGCAACCCTTTGCAGGCAGCCTCTCAAAGCTGGAAAAGTGAAAAAATGAACTCCCTCCCAGAGCCTCCAAAAAGCAACACAGCCCTGCTGACACCTTAATTTAACCCAGTGAGGTCCCTGCATCAGGCTTCCAACATCCAGAACTGTATCATAATAAATTTGTGTTCTTTTAAACCACTAAGTTTTTGGTAATTGTTAGAGCAACAGAAAACCAACACACTAAGTGATTCTGTTAGTTTCTTTTATTCTTTTACTTATGCTACATTTTTTTAATCTAATAGCTTTATCAGTTTTCAAAAACTTTTAAATGCTAATAATCTGCAATATTGTGATTTCTAAGAAATATATATTTGGTCTCCATCCTAATTTTCTAAGTGTTCAGAGAGATAAAATGTGTCTTTTGTTATGTTACCAAGGTAGACTTTTCACCTAAGGATGCGGGCTGGATGCCAATGGAACCAACCATGTGCTTAGAAGACTGGAATTTACAGTCCCAACCCCTGACCTCCAGGAGAGGAGAGGGACTAAAGACTGAATTAATTACCAGTGGCCAAAGATTTCATCAGCCATGTTATTCAGTGAGCCTCCATAAAAACCCAAAAGGACAGGGTTCAGAGAGCCTCTGAGCTGGAGAATGCGTGGAGATGCAGAGAGTGGTGCTTGGAGAGGGCATGAAAGTCCACACCCTTTCCCCACACCTTGCCCTACGCATCTCTGCCATCTAGCTGTTCCTGTGTTACATCCTTTTACAATAAACTGCTGACCTAGTAAGTAAAACGTTTCTCTGGGCTCTATGAGCCCCTACAGCAAATAAATGGGACCAAGAAGGGGGTCGAGGGAACCTCTGATTTATAACCAGTCAGTCAGAAGTATAGGTAACAACCTCAGATGACAACTGGCATCTGAGGTTGGTGCAGACAGTGTAAAAACTGATGAATTCTTTGAAGCCCAGCTGGTGCCTGAGAATTCCTTGGTGTTGGTTTGGGGAGGAGAACAGGGGAGACTTGGGGGGAAAAACCCACGAGCAGGGACTTGTTAATCAATAGCAGTGTGCCATGGAAAGTTTTGTGCACATTCAAGTACATAAAGACAACAACAGACTTGAGTGTGAGAAGAGCAAGAGAGGAGATGGGCAGGGTCAGATGGTCCTCCTGATGCCATACCTCGTCCCACAGGTAAAGCACGGCCACTGAGAAACTTTAAGCAAGGATGAGCAGAACTGCATTTTAGAAAGAGTACTCAGGCAGCCATAAGAGAGATTTTGGAGAAGAATAGAAGAACAGGGTCTAGTAAGAGACTTGTGCAATAGATAAAAACCCCATTCAGGGACTTAAGGGCAGCAATGAGGAGACGCAACAGAATGTGGTAGATGAAGGGGAACAGGGAAGCCGAGGTCTCCTCCAGGTTTCCTGGGTGTGGGTGACTGGGTGGCGGAGAGCACGCTTCCTCCAAAGGAAAGGAAAGAAAGAACTGCAGGCTTAAGGTGGGAAAAGGGATAAACTTCAAAGTTCTTCTACATTTAGTCCTACCATACTGAACGTTAACTAAACTTTTCCTTTATTTAAATTTTTTAAATATATTTTATTGATTATGCTATTACAGTTGTCTCACTTTTTTTCTCCCCTTTATTCCCCTCCCTCCTGCACCACACCCCCGACCAGTACTCACCCGCTTAGTTCATGTCCATGGGTCAAACATGTAAGTTCTTTGGCTTCTCCATTTCCCATACTATTCTTAACCTCCCCCCTGTCTATTTTGTACCTACCATTTATGCTTTAGTCCCTGTACCTTTCCCCCCATTCTCCCCAACCCCCGGCTCATAACCCATCATGTGATCTCCATTTTTGTGATTCTGTTCCTGTTTTACTTATTTGCTTAGTTTGTTTATGTTTATGTTTTGTTTTTAGGTTCAGTCGTTGACAATTATGAGTTTGTTGACATTTTACTGTTCATATTTTTTATCTTTTTCTTAGATAAGTCCCTTTAACATTTCATATAATAAGGTCTGGGTAATGATGAACTCCTTTAATTTGACCTTGTCTGGAAAGCATTTTATCTACCCTTCCATTCTCAATGAAAGCTTTGCTGGATAGAGCAATCTTGGATGTAGATCCTTGCCTTTCATGACTTTGAATACTTCCTTCCAGCTCCTTCTTGCCTGTAAGGTTTCCTTTAAGAAATCAACTAGAAAGTCTTATGGGAACTCCTTTAGAGATAACTGTCTCCCTTTCTCTTGCTGCTTTTAAGATTCTCTCCTTATCTTTAATCTTGGGTAATGTAATTATGATGTGCCTTCATGTGTGCTTCCTTGGGTTCAACTTCTTTGGGACTCTCTGAGCTTCCTGGACTTCCTGGAAGTCTATTTCCTTTGCCAGATTGGGGAAGTTCTCTTCTGTGATTTTTTCAAATAAGCTTTCAATTTCTTGTTCTTCCTCTTGTTTCAGCACCCTGATGATTCAGATATTGGAACATTTATAGTTGTCCCAGAGGTTCCTAAGCCTCTCCTCATCTTTCTGAATTCTTGTTTCTTCCTTCTGCTCCAAACTGTTGACTTGAGTCCCTGTTTCCTTCCCTTCACTGTCGGTTCCCTGCATATTTTCCTTTGACTTTGCGTAACCTTCACTTCTTCCTCTATTTTGCAACCATATTCAACCATTTCTGTGAGCATCCCGATTACCAGTTTTTTTAATCAGTTTTCTGTATCTGATAGGTTGGCTATCTCTTCATCATTTAGTTCTATTTTTGGAGCTTTGATCTGTTCTTTCATTTGGGCTGTATATCTTTGTCTTGGTGTACCTATTGAGTAGTAAGGGTAGTAAGGGGCAGAGCCTTAGGTATTCACTAGGGTGGGGCCACCCATGTCGTTATATTGTGGCACTGTATATGGGGGAGGGGTCCTAGAGGGAACAATGCTGCTTGCTCAGCTCTCTCCCTGCTTTCAGTCACTTCCCCCGCTACCCACAAGCAAATTGGGCCCTTCTGGTGCTGATTCCTGGGTGGGTGGGTGGGTTTATGCATGTTCTAGGACCCTGTAGGTCTCTCCAAAGAACTCTCCTCTGAGGCTGGGAGTTTCCCCCACTGCCACAACCGCTGCACATTTTTTCAGCCAGAGGTTTTGTGTCTTTAGTTTCTTGCACTGGAACCCTGGGTTGTACAGTCAGTCTTGCTCCCCAGTTTATCCACACGCAAATGTGGGACTATAATGGTATGCAGCCGCAGCCTTGCCGTGAGTCCTCTTCACCCAGGCTTCCCATCTCCACCCCTCCTACCAGTCTGGATGAATGTTTCTTCTTTAACTCCTTGGTTGTCGGACTTCCATACAGTTCGATTTTCTGGCAGTTCTGGTTATTTTTTGTTTTTAAATTTGTTGTTATCCTTCTTTTGGTTGTGTGAGGAGGCAAAGTGTATCTATCTATGCCTCCATTTTGGCTGGAAGTCCTAAACTTTTCATTTATGGTAAAAAAGTAAATAATTTTTAACATAAATAATTAAGATAAAATATTTACCACCCAGGCCAGGTGGCTCAGTTATTTGAAGCATCATCCCATACACCAAAAGGTTGCGGGTTCTATCCTCAATCATGTCATGTACCTAGGTTTCGGGTTCAATCCCCGGTCTGGATGCATGTGGTGGGGGAGCAACCGATCAATGTTCCTCTCTCTCTCACTCCCCTCTTTCCCTCCCTCCCTTTTTCTCTCTCTGAAAATAAATATATCCTCAGGTGAGAATTTTTTTTAAATTTACCTGTTCTTCGTTGACTTTTAATACTTCTATTTGGGTCTCCAATGCTTTTATTTGTGCTTCAAGTTGTATCTCTCTTTCTTTTCCATTCTGAAAGAGTTTCTGTGATTCTCGAAGGCTGAGGGTCAAACCATCCTTTTCATCTAAACATTAAAAATGTACATATAATTTGTCAATGTAAAGGAACCCCAATTGTCATAGTCTCTATTGAATATCAGATCTATATTACATATAAATGTTGATGCATTCAATTTAATTCAGATAATGAATTTTAGTTGATTTAGAGAAAACTAGAAAAGTTCAAAAAAAGAATGCATGAGTAACACAAAAGAAATTTAGAGAACCAGGACCACTGCCTTCAAAAATCTCAATGTATCCCTTTGGAGACCAAAGATTTCCTAACGGTGATTTCGGCATCTGTTTACTTGAGAAGCTACAGATATGTGACAATCCCTAATCAAAAAAAGAAATCTGAGGAGTAACTATTTCTATACATACTTGCAGTGAACTCTTAAATTCGCTTAAACTTAAATTCCTCTCGTATACTTTTTTACATGATAACCCACAAGCTCTTCTCTCGAAAGAAATTTTATGAGCATTACAGAAAGAGAGCTTTTATCACTATCAATGAAGTCTGAAGTGAGCTGGGGTTCAGTCTGTAAGTGACAGTTCCAAAGCGACAAAAAGCACAAAGAGTCAGCAATTGTCATTTGAATCTGCACTTTCTCTGTGTGCGTCTCCCACGATGGCTCCATTTTCTCCTTGGCACACCTGAAGGAGTTCCGGATCGCCAACTCTTACTTGGATTAAAACATTATGCTAATTAGTAGGCTCAGAAAAGGTATCGCAAACTAAACTCAAGTCTCTCTGGGAATTGTAATACTTCATTCAAAATAAATTAATCAACAACTTTTTACGACAGGATGCTATCAGCATAGTTAAATAATGTGCATTTATTCTAAAAGCCTAACAGAGAGAAGAAAGAAAAGGGAGAAAATGAGGACCTCAAAATAGTATGTCCTGGAGAGAGGTAGTCCTAGGGAAACTGTCAAAAATCCTGGGTTTGGTTTCCTTCTAGCTGACTCACCATGATTCCTATGAACAAGTGCATCAACTCTCTAAGCTTCGTTTCTAAACCACGGTTCTGACAACAAGGCACCTATCTCCAGCATACCTCACACACAGCAGCTGTCGTCTCACCTTTGATTATCAGGAGCTGGTGGTTCAGATATCTGACTTGACGCTCGCTTTCGTTTAACTTTTCAACTAAATTGTCTAGTTGTCTCTCTTTGGCTTTGTTAAGCACCTGAAGTTGAATAATCTGCATATTTTCTGTAGAATCTGATTTGGAATTAAAAACAATTTATTAGATAAAAGAATACCAAAAGATAAATTTGTGGTCATTTAGGGCAATGTTTCTCAAACTGTGGATACAACTCAATGGAGTACCATGAAAACAAGTCAGTGGACTATGAATAGTATTCCTTAAGTAAAAAAATAAAAAAAGAAAAAAAGAATATAACAGAACATATCAGAGTGCACCATGTAGTACAAATGAGTCATAGTTTGTGAAACTTGTTTTTTTTAATATATACTTATATATATGTTAATATTGTAGACAGCATCTCAATGTAAAAAATGTACTTCTCACTGTGGTCACTGCCAAAAAAGTTTGAAAAGCCACTGGTTTAGAGTACAACCCTTAATCACTACCATTTTGGCTAACTAAAAATAAATGTATACCAATGTGAACGAAACCAGGGATGTTCAATAAACCTCAGGGGAGCACACGGCAGGCCTGACAAGCTCCATGACCAAAAGGAACCACACAGGATGTTGTGACCGCAATGCCTACCTGGGCAGGTCATAGCAAGTAGTCACATCCCAGGCCTATAGCATCATTAGCAAAAGTCGATCTTTACCTTAAGTGAGCCCTGTCCTTGTTCTTATGCATCTAGGACAACATTCCCTTGAAATGTCAGAGTAATCTTTCCCGTCCCCTGGAAGGCCCAGCCACAAGCACCAGAGCACAAGACCAGCCCTCACTGCTCTCTGCTCCCCACATACCATCAGTGCGTGCTGTGTCAATCATCAAGTGCTCCCTCGTACCCACCACTGTGGAACAAGCATATGTTTCTCCATTTTGTTTCTTGTCCAATCTTAGAGATTTTCCTGTTATGCTTTCTCCCACCCCCTTAACCTACCACCAGTGGATTTCACGCACATTCCTTACGTCTTCTCCTTTGATTCTAGTGTATGAAATAAGCTGCAAAACTGCCATTCTGCGGAGCACATCACCACAGATGCTTCCTGGCACATGTCATCAGTTTGGCTCAAATAAACTCACAAAAACTCCCCACGGGTTTGGACGTGTCTTACGCTGACACCGACTGCAGTGGAATAGAGTTCTGTGCTCTCATAAAATTGAAAAATAAGTACATCAGCTTCTCCAAAATCATTTTTAAAGAAAATTTCTAGATAATCTCCACAAAATATTTTATTATAAACAGGAATGAGGATTATATTTTATTCATATTTATGCTGGCACTTAACTGTTGAATTAATAAACAGATTATTAAAGGATTTTGAGGTCTTCTTTCAGAAATGATTAAAGTCATTTTAAGGACCACTTAAAAATTACTGGGGGGAAGAAACAAAAAATGATTCATAGGAGAGGGATAATGGTTCAACTACACAATGACAAATACTCATTTTCTACTAGAACAGCGCTCCCACTTGCTAGCAAACAAAGCAAGCCTCTTTTTTAAAAAAAGAGATGTGGTTAAAACCAAAAAAAACTGAAGACTGAAAACTCTGTTACAAGTAAAACTACTCTCGGGCCCTAGAACAGGACCAGCCCAGGAACAAACCCAGGGTGCGTGCCACGCCTCTCTTCAAAGTCATTTGTTAAAACCACTGTTGCTGGGAAGCTGTAAGCACTAAAGCTGGCACTACCATTACATTATGTAATGACCTTCCACACGTCAAATGCAGGCAAATATTTAACTGACTTAAACAGAAAATAAATCAACTTAATAAAATGCAGATTAAGAGACCGATAAAAAACTATACAGGCAGAGCAACCAACAGAACTCGGGAACTGTAAGAGAAAACACCCAGGCCCCAGGCCACGGCTGCGGTGCTTCCTCACACAGCCGAAAACCAGCTCTGACACACGCACTGTCCACTTCCTCATCCCTTCAGTCCACAGTGACTTCCCATCAAAGAGAGGCCACCCTCGCATTTGCTTTGACTCGCTCGAGGGCATGTGAGTCTGCGGCCCCATGCATGACGGACCTGTGCTACGAAGTAAGAGCACGAAGCCCAGTTTTTGGCACAGCCCCGGAAAAACCTAGAATGTCCAATATGACTTTCCCCCTGCTGCTGCCTTTTTTTTTTACCCTCACCCAAGGACATTTTTTTCACTGCTTTTTAGAAAGAGAAGAAGGGAGAGAGAGATCCCCTGCCTCTTAAATGTCAAACTAACAAACAACAAACTTGCTGTTACACTCTAGAATCACACTGTTTCTTTGACATACACAAAAACTAGAAGTTACTTCAGTGCCAGAGAGTCTGACAATGAAAGTTGGATCTATGAAACCACTAATTCAGGTGAGAGTACAAGTTTTGACTTGTAGTTCTGGGTGTTTTATCTCCTCAAAATGCTCTAGTAGAACTTTTCTCATTCTCATATTTGTACATATACAATCCAAAAAACTTTTTTGGTAAGTGCCATGTTACTAAACCTGAGATAGGAATCTAATTTAAATTCTGAACATTGAGCAATTTATGTCCGAGTTGTCTAATTATTATACTAAAACTCTGAAAGTCAAAGAAAAAAATTAAGATGACAATGTTCATTTACTAAATTACATTTCTATACAACAAAAAATCTAGGACTGAAGGGACAAGTACATTTCACTTTCCTAATTAGACTTCAGTTAGAAAAACACAAAGCTGATGAAAAGACTTAACCAACTACAATGACTCAAATGTACAGTTCGGAAAATTCTGTTTTAGTTTTTTATTATGGAAAACTTCAAACACATAAGAAGGTAAAGAAAAGAGCACAATGAATTCCACGAACTCATCGCCCTGAGTCAACAACTATGAACTCACAACCAGAGTCTTGCTTTACCTGTCTCCCCGACCCAGCATCACCCCCCAACACCGTATTACCTGAAGTAAATCCTAGACTTCCTATCAGTTTACTCATAAATACTTCAGGATATATCTCTAACAATAGGGCTCTTTTAAAAAACCAACCACGATTCAATTACCATACTTAGCAAAGTAATAATTCTTGAACATGATTAAAATGTTTCAAAATCTCCAATCATGTTATTAGGAAGTAACTATAAACCTGATACATACTTTCATTAGCTCCTAAAAACTGCTGTTGCAGGCCTTCAAATGTGTCACCTCCTGCAATCTCCTGGGCGGGAGAGTCATTGTTCTGAGCAGGAGCGTGATACGGCTTGTATGTCACTGTATGCGGTCCCAGCCCTTGACAACCGGGGCCTTGTGATGCACCAAATTGCTGTTATAAGACGGTAAATGAAACTGACAATTAGGATTTGGCCTTTTCCTCAAAAATTTTCTGAATTAGACACCCTAGAAGCTTAAGGAACTTAACTGTGGTACAATGATAAATTTTAAACATACGTCTTTGCTTTAAAATAACTTACTGTTATTTAACACTGTTGATTGAAAGTCTGAAAAATATAACTTCATATATCTTAACTGCACTTTTCAGCATACAATAGGCCAACTCCATAACTAACACCCAAGAACTCCAATAAGACTGTAGAGAAATACTTAGAATGACTTAGATGATGCCAACAGCTTGGGAACGTCAAAGCACACATATGCGGTAACAAGAATATGTGTTACACGTTCGCATGTAATAAATATTCAGTACCTTCCGTGAAATGAATACTATTTACAGAGATAGAAAAGAAAGCAACTACCTTAAAAGAAAAAAATCATCCCATCTGTGGGTGACACAGAATAGCTCCTGGCAAAACGAGGCATTCATTGTCATTAAGGAAGTCTAAGAAACAGCTAACTGTATCCTGAGGTCTTACTTCATTAAACTACGCCAGGGTTAAAAAAAAAAAAAACAAGTGTTTCGTTCCTTAGCATTCATCCTGTCTACTGCTCTATCATCAAAAACCAGATATCAACTTTGACGTGTTTGACCTAAAATTCGTTATATTTGTTATTTGGTGAACTAGAAAGTCACGGTAATTAAATAGTCACCTACACAGACTTACTGCTTTGCGACTACATCAAGATAACTGAACACAGCTTCTCACTGAAGCACAGTGAAGTAGTAGAAGCCAGAAGCAACAGAATATGAGAATGGTTATTCAACAAACTTAATTTTTAGTATTTAATCAACTGTCTCCATAAAGCCTCTATTTTAAAATTCTGACTTACGATCATGCTTTCATTAGATTGTAAACGGAAAACAAAATGACTAATTCAGCATGAGCCTGAACAAATGCACTCAGAAATTTTTATACTTAAAATAAATATCTTAAAATAATCTTACTATTGCACTTATATACATTTCTTAAATACACACAGATGTGTGGGCACAAATAAGCAACTCCTTGAAAGTCAAGTTCTTATAATACCTGAAAATGATTCCTTTGAGGATCTGCAAATTTAATTACATTGGCTGGTTGGTTATTAAATTCCTGCTTCTGACCTTTGGTGTAAGGCCTAAAGTTTTCAGGAAGGTGATATAAATCAGTCTGTTCATATTTACTCGGAGGACTATAGCCACTTCTGCCTTTGTCTTCACCTCCTTCAGGATGATATCCAGGATGCTGGTCTCCGGTCTTACTCTGACTCTCTTCCCAGCCATTGCCAATTTCCTCTCCTGTATATCCATCCCGAATCTCATTATAGTCCTATCAGATAATAAGAGTAAGGATAAAAAAACACTAAGACCTAGTCCCACCCTCACCAAAATCATGGTCACGCCAGATACTCACATTTACACTTTTAGGTTTAGGCAGCACCTGATGGTCATTCCAGTTCATCTCCAATTGCTCAGAATGATGAGGTCTTGAGGAAAATCAATACTTTGGATTTAGAGCCTATCATTCATTTGGACATAGATATCACAAAGAACCCTATTCTTTTAACAAGTTTGCCCTCCACCCTTGACCTACAAGTTTAAGTAGTCCACAATTTTATAATCAGATACACTCTCATTACCTGCACAGAATCAAGAGACAGACACTGACAGAATCGTAATGCACAAACCAAGTGGTTTCACGCCCTTACCCTCCCTCTGTGTCATCCTCGCTGCAGTCCGAATAGTGGAGCTCCGGGGAGGACAGGTCATCATCCAGCATGTCATGAGGCAGGTCTGTGAGCAGCTGCTGCAACTGAGACAGAAAGCCAGTCTCAATGTCACACTGGCTTAAAACAAGATGCCAAGCCCAAACTGCCCTGGGCTTCTGAATGTAGGAGTCAAAGAAGTTCCTAATTTCTACATTCAACAAATGTCTTAAATTCCACACCAATTATGTTTATCATTTCCCTTGGGGAAAGGGGAGTAGACAATTGCAAGATTTATATTAGAAGGCTTATTTTTTTCTACAAAGGTCTTGGATTTAAATTCACATACATTACATCAGAATTTAGAAACTTCTTTATGGTAGCACAGCAAGACATAATAATGGCACAATCACTGTACTATGTTATCGCAGGGTGGACTTCAATCTCAGAACCCCGTTCTACCAGGAACCAACCCTTGGGCACTTGATAATCAGACCTTCCCCAGGGAATCTGCAGAGCCAGTGCACTGTGCTCAGGTGGTAACAGCAGAAGCAGCAGCAGGTGGCCTAGAAGCCCTGAAAAGCTCTAATAACGGAACAAAAGCCTCCTGGGAAGTGACTAATTAGTAGACAGCCATCTAATTCCAACGATGAAAAGATATACAATACTTGGCTGGTGTAAAACAGTTGAGTAAAAAGAGAGCTGTAAGATTCAGTTTCTATGGTGAGCATTCTCAAAAGCATAATTTAAAAATTGACGTTAAAAGCATTTGACTTCACTTTCCAGTTTAATAAAAAACTCACATCTTTAACATTCTACCTATAAAAACTAGAGATAGAGTCAACTCATTCAAGTTTCAAGATAAACTGTGATAAAGGGATGAATGATCTAATTTGCTGAATTTTAATATCTATCAGCAAATGTCTTTCTTCAAGTGCCAATACAATATGAAATCCCAATATAACTGTAACAATCAGATTCAAATATTATATTACTAAATAGTAGGGAGACTATTTATAATGACTTCTCTTCCAAATTAAGTACCAGTTAAATTAATAAATTAACTGAGTCCCTCCATAGTACATAAATTAATCCCATAAAATTATGCGATGAGTGAATTTTAAAGATGTTAAATACCCTGTGTGAAACCTTGGAGGAAGAAAATTAGACACTTTGTCTATGACTGATTTCCCCCCACTTTCTGTGTCATTATAATAAAAGAAATAAAATGCAGCTTTGAAACATATGAGTATTACATTTATAATAAAACTTTTACATTTATAAAAACTTTCATAAACAAAATACATAAGGTAAAAGTTAAATGAATATATTTAAAGAAAGATCTGAAAGGTATGCTCCAACTGGTAACTTTGTTTTGGTGAGGTCAAATTTGGGAATGGAAATGAAGTGTGTTAGGAGGAGGGGGCGGACACTTCCTCAGTCCCTTATATATTTATGTTCACTGGATGATTTTTTAAATGGTTTTCTCAATCCATTTGGGTCTTTAAAAATGAAACAAAAGAAAAACAGTCTATTCAATGAAAAGTTATCTTCACCTCAAAATGTATTTGACACTACTATACACAAGTCAGGCCTTGATTTAGCCACCCCTGCTCATGCCAGATAACTCAGAAACCACTCTGAGAGTTGGCGGTATCAGAGCTGACCCAGAAACACACAGAGTAAGAAACACGGAAGAAACAACACTAAAAACAGTACATGTCAACAAATTAGTATGTGACGTGTGCCTCAAATGAAAGGTAGCCAAGTGATTTTACACTCAAAATATCCTAAGACAAAAATCATCTATGAGGTCTTTTTAAAAAGTCCAAACTGTTTCATCTATAATTATGCATTGCTGCTTTAACAAAAAAGACTACTCCCACATGGTATACAGGAAAAGAAAATAACAGAATAAATCTTTCATACTTACATCAAGTAAGGACTCCTGTACAGAAAGAATATTTTCTTCTAAATCTTCAGTGAGGTTCAAGTACATAGCCTTATAGTTCAGGGGAACCTTGACAGGGACGTCTGAACAGGACATTTTCCCCCTCACAAAGACATAAAAAGCTACATAACAATTAAGCAGCTCTTGTAGCTTTCTTTGTGACACCACAAATGTGTCATTGAAAAAGTATTAACAAAATTGGCATCTATAAAGATTATTTGAGTATAAGCAATAAGTTCTTTAGAATATTTCTGGATCCATAAAGAAATTATGAACCAGTATCATCCCTGTAGTCTTTAGTGCCTTATAAATTATTTTTTATATGTGCTAACATTTTAAGTCATTTTATTCACCTTTAAAAGCTTTCTCCTCCATGTTCTTTGGCATAGCTGGGCCATATTCCTCGACTTCCATAACTTTCAGAGCAAAGAAGATACATGAGGTAAGTCCTCCTAATGAGGAATTCAGGAACAAAATCCTACCCCCAAGGCTTCCATGTCCTGGGATCAAGGTGTGCACTCCTCTTTACCAGGTGGCCAGGGCGAGACACAGGTAGTGCCTGACCTTGGCCTGCAAGACAGCCCCGCCCTAGAGGTCCCAGAACCAACACACCTGGTGGGCAGCTTCAGGCAACACCAGAGCACCACACAATTAGCACCACAAATGGCACACCCAAAGGGAGCCTCAGTGAGCACCAGAGCCCTGCTAAAGGAAACCCCACTCTGTGGCACTAGCCCTCCACAACAGCTTGTCTGCTACAGTCTCGGCCAGTCCTCAAAGCCAATCAACCTGATGGTCAATCCTACCCACTGACGTGCCGACGGCAGTCAAGGCCCAACTACAATGGAGGGCACACACAATCAAAACACCGGCTTAGGACACCCGGCTTAGGTAAACAGGGAGATGGCACTACTGGGCCCAACAGGACACCTAGTACATAAGGCCACTCTG
The DNA here is from genome assembly GCA_004024845.1 of Tonatia bakeri. Lineage (NCBI taxonomy): Eukaryota > Metazoa > Chordata > Mammalia > Chiroptera > Phyllostomidae > Tonatia > Tonatia bakeri. Next base: position 86,640 of record PVIA01004844.1, on the reverse strand, counting down.
CCAAGACTGGGAGAAGTAGTAGCTCTACCTAACACACACAAACAAACACAGGGAGGCAGACAAAATGAGACAGAGAAACATGACCCAAATTAAAGAACAGGAAAAAACGCAAGGGGAAAAAAAGAACTAAACAAAACAAGCAATCTACCAGATGCAGAGTTCAAACCACTGATTATAATGATGCTCAAAAAACTTACAGAAAGAATAGGTGATCTCAGTGAGAACTTTAACAAAGAGATAGGAAACAAAAAGAACCAGTCAGAAATGAAGAATAAAATAACAGAAATGAAGAAAACATTAAATGGAATCAACATCAGATGAGATGGCACAGAGGCCTGAATCAGCAATTTGGAAGACTAAGTAGTAGAAAGACCCAATCAGAACAGCCAAAAAAAAGAATCCAAAAAAATAAAGATAGTTTAAGAGACCTCTAAAATAAACATCAAGTTGTAACAACATTCTCATCATGGGGTACCAGGAAAAGAGAGAGAGCTAGGGATTAAAAAACTATTTGAAGAAATAATAACGGAAAACTTCCCTAACCTGGCAAAGGAAATCGGCACACAAGTCCAGGAGGCAGAGTCCCAGAAAATATGAACCTGAAGTGGCCCACACCAAGACACAGTATAGTTAAAATGCCAAAGTTTAGAAACAGTGAGAAAATCTTAAAAGCAGCAAGAGAAAAGCAGTTACCTACAAGGGAGCTCTCACAAGACTGATTTCTCAACAGAAAATTTGCAAGCCAAAAGGGATTGGCCTGAAATATTCAAAGTGATGAAAAGCAAGGACCTACAACAAGATTCCTCTACTGAGCACAGCAATCATTTAGAGTCCAAGGAGAGATAACGAGCTTCCCAAACAAGAAAAACCTGAAGGAGTTCATCACTAACAAACCAGTATTACAAGAACTGTGAGAGAGACTTGAGATAAATAAATAATACGAATAAGAAAAAACACAAAGAAAAAATTCTCACTGACAAAGTCACAATAAAAGCAGTGGATCAAAATTCTCATCAACAAAGGCAAACACGTAACAGCAAACAGTAAAGCTAGTACAAAGGTTAAAAGGCAAAAGGAGGAAGATCGTGTGTAATTACAACAGTAAATTTTGGGATGCATACACATGCACAAAAGAAGTAAAAAATAATGACAAAAACATACATGTGGAGAGCGTGGGTTAAAATGGTAGTGATTTTAGAATGTGTTTGCACTTAAACAGCCATCAACTTAAAACAGACTGCTATAAACATAGCTTGGTATATACGAAGCACATGCTAACCAAAAATCAAAAATCAACAAGAGATATACAAGAAATAAAGATGAAGGAATTCAAACACAACACAACAGAAAGTCATCAACATACAAAAGAACATGGCAAAAGAATAAGAAAGGAACAAAGAATTACAAAAACAATCAGAAAACAGTTAATAAAATGGCAATAACTATTGGGTTAGCCAAAAAGTTCGTATTTTTCTCCCACAAAATAAAAGACATTTTTCATTTCACCGATAACTTTATATTGGTTTGGATATTTTGAGTATGCTGGCTATCTCCCACATGGCAGAACGTTGACTGTTCTCGATGCCTCAATCTGACCACTATCAACTGTCCTACCCAACTGTGGAGCATTGTTCAGCGAGTAATCTCCAGCATGGGACTTTGCTGGCCACCTCTGACACATTCAATCAGTCATACTGCCTCCATACACTGCACAAACCCTTCTCTTTGCATTCCAGTTGCATTTTTACCTTTCTTGAAATAATAAAGCCTAATATGCCTAAAATGTTGCATATTTTCTTCCATCTTCAATATTAAAATAGCTACAGAAAAATTCACCAATTTTGATGTTTTTTAAATGCATACTAATTGTGACAGCTGTGACAATGCAATCTAACAAAATTGTTTCAAATGAAGTTAAAGACAACTAAGCACCACTAGAACCACTGTATGAAAAAAACAAACAGACTTTTTCGTCAACCCACTATATACATATGGAAATGGATTAAATACTCCAATCAAAAGACGACTGGATAAAGAAGATGTGGTACATATATACAATGGACTATTATTCGACCATAAAAAAAGAATGAAATCTTACCATTTGCAACAACATGAATGGACCTATAGAGTATTATGCTAAGTGAAGTAAGCCAGACAAAGGTGGGTGGTTGGGGACTGGGTGGAAAAGGTGAAGGGATTAAGTATTACAAATTGTCACTTACAAAATAGTCACAGGATGTAAAGTACAGCATAAGGAATACAGTCAATAATATCGTAATAATTGCATATGGTGTCAGGCGGGTACAGGGAATCACTATGTAAGTTATATAAATGTCTAATCACTACATTGTTCACCTGGAACTAATGAATAATGAATGTCAACTATAATAGAAAAATTGAAAAAAAAAAACATTTTAGGACAAGCCGGGTGCCCTCCTCATATTCACTGTCAAAAGGATTTTGCTTTTGGTCATGGAAACTTGTGCCATAAAACACGAAATTACCAGATCAACTTATGCATGTTACCAAATTAAAAATTTTAGAAACTATAAATTTTCCTAAGAGCCACAGAACTACCAAATACATGAAAGGGCAAAGATAACAATCCTTATAAATGACAAGATTTAATTACACTCATTACTTTCAAATTCACCAAACTGTTTTTTGGTTGCAAACGCAGTCTTCTCAGTGGGATGTTACCGTGTATCAACTGAGTTTAATAACTGACGAGATAGCTTCCCTAGAAAAAAGATAATTTGCTATTGCTAAGGCTTCTACTGAAGTACATTCCAAACCATTTGATAAAACCATCTCCCTTTGTTACTTACACGATTCTTCCTTGAGAAGGAGGGAAAATAAGGACATTTTACTCAAAGAACTTGAGTAACAAAACACTTCACAATAACCCACACAGAACATCCAAAAAGTCTATGTGTAGGAGGAACGTAAAGCAGAGAACACGAAACCTTTCGTTAGGATTTTCAACTTAAGTTAACTAAACAGACTGTGTTCAGAGATTAATCCTTGACATTCACGAAAGCAAGACTCCTCACATTACGAACTGTACAAGGCCTCGCGTCTCCCCCAGGAGAGAAGCCGCAAAGGGACCGCCAACAGTCCCGTGCCTTGTGAGCAGGTGACCTCCCAAGTATGCGGAGAAGATTTGATATTTTCAAATATGAGTTATTAAATAATGCTTTCATGGATACACCCTAAGCAGAATCTTCATTTTAACCTAAGAGCCAAGTTAAAACACATCTTTGAAAAGGCCTAGTATGGGATTGATAAAGGTCCAAATAACAGCTGGAACTTTAGCTGCTGAATTACACTCTGGGCATGATTAAAAAAAATCCATTCCATTAGTTAAACTAAATGTTATAATGTCAGTGGGGAAGACCTTGTCTAGGTTGCCACATATCTGAAAAAGAAATATGGCAAAATGAGACAATATCGGCTGCACTGCAGATGACACAGAATAGAACTTTGGGCTTAGAAGGAGTGATGGTATTTCTCCAGGCCCCGCCTCTCCCACCAGTCAGCAAACCAGGGCCCAGAGAAGGTCAAGGGTGGGGCCAAGGAAAGTGAGTGACTGTCCCCGAGCCAACACCAGAGCCTGAATTTCTTCATTTCCACATCTATGTTCTTCTACATGACATGTAGTCATCACTAGAAGGTACTTATTTCCACCTGTCTGAGTACAATCAAACTTCAGCCTGCCAAAGTTCAATGTTGTGTTCCCATTGTGACAGGCCCTGAAATAGACGTACATATTATGGGAAACATTCAAAGGCCCGATCTAGATAAACTGCTAAAGAAATATATCAGAAAAATATAATATGAATACTCAGCCATTTGTTTCTTTGATTTTCTGGGATGATAACAAGAAATTTCCACTAAACAAGTCAAATAATATACTCCTAAAATGTAAACAAATACTAGCTTTACAACTCCCTCTAGTGGGGACAAAATATCAAAATGTTTCCATAATTATGTCAAACAAGGTAGTAAAAAAAAACAACCCGCAAAAGAAAGGCTATGCAATGGAAACCTTATGTCTAAAATGCACAATTCTAAGCTCAGAGAAGCGTTATAACTCGATTAGAGTACCACCAACATAAAAACCAAAAGGGACCTCAAAATTGGAATCGCCAAGTGCAAGTTTCTGTCTGCCATCTGCCACTTAAACTACCTACCTTTCTATTCAAGATCATTGTCCAGGTTTCAAATACAGCATCACTAAATGAACCAGCATCGGCAAGTATTACCTTGACGGCGCAGATCACTAAGTACTTCTGCCCCAAACCATCAGCTCCAAAATACATGCATACATACATATACACATAATTTTATTATCTAGAACCAAGTGATAATCACAAAGCTAGTTTCAGTGACACCACAGAAAGTACCTGTATACTCCAGCCAACTGGAGATCCCAAATGACAATCTACCTTAAGCTGTGGTTTTACCAATGACTTTAAAGTTTATAACGATCACTCCTATCACAATAACAACTATATCTCTATATCTGACGATGACATCCCAAAGCACAGTGACTTCAGGTGAAAGGTATTTTGTAAAATCACATTGCCACATCATAAATGAACTAATAAAAGAACTTTTCAATTCTTCTTCTCTGAGCCGGCTTTACGAGTAAAGTTGCCCTAAAATATTTTGGGTGAGGTCTACTTAGTAGCAAAAAAGATCATTATATCAGTAGTTCTCAGATGGGAGAGCAAGAAAGGGATGCACCCCTGTGAGTGGTAAGGTATACAAATACTGACCGACATGATGCCATACCCCCACTCCCTGCACCCCAACCTGTTGTGTTTACTGTGGGTTATGCACTTCTCCGGGATGCCTTGGCCCACATCAGCCAACTTGTACCAAGGTATCCTTTAGAACTGTAACGATTTAGAAATGATGACAGTGCCTTACTTTCTTGCAAAATTCTTGGAACTTTTAAAAAAAAAACTGTGGGTCTATTCATGACGGGCTGTGGATTGAGATTCCACTGGTCTATCTGTTAAATCTCCGAATATTAAAATCACTTTGCTAAATCCTTTGTTTTGCTGAAGACTAAATGCATTTTCTCCATTTGCTCTTTAATGAAAACAATGGAGGGAACAGAAATGGGAAAGGCAAGATGACGATCACAGAGCTGCTCCTCAGGATGGCACACAAGTCAGAATTTGACTCTGGCTCGTTCACTCACTTACGGCAAAGTGTGGACAAAATCCCAGCTGACCCCAAAGCACCAAAATGAAAACTCCGCTCGGTAAAGTGTATTGTATTAGCAACTGACCATTCATACCAGGTCAAAACCAAGATTATTCTGCCCTTTGTAAGAGAGTATCTCAAATGCCTCAGCAAGGTAAACTGAGTGAGACAGGGCTGCTTGGCCAGCCCCACAGCACAGCCTGAGGTACTGCATTCCTCCTACACCAGTGCACCCAATACAAAGTGATGCACCACGTAAAGAAAACCACCTGCGTCGCCCACTGCTAACACAACCCAGCTGGCAGTGGCAAGGCTACCAACCAGGCAGGCAAGGAGAAAACTCTTTTCTCTAACCTCTCAGGGCCATGAACTAACTATTCTATTGTAGGGGCAGGGAGTGAAGAGGTTTGAAAAGGCTTTTGGATGTGCAAACAAACTCAGGTTTGATCAGCCGCTTTACTGTTTTAACCTACAGTGACAAAATACATACACAGCTGGACTTCTAGGAATAATCCTGACTTTTTGTGGCTGAAAATCTAAAATTCCCTAGACTCTGATGTTACTTCATCCCTTGCAGTAATGAACAAAAAGGTAACTACTTTTTACTCACATGAAACTCTTTTTATTAACACGAATCACGATCAGCAGGAAAGAGTCAGGGCATCTACACCCTCTCCTCTCCCACTCTGCTGGAAACACTTGTTCCCAGATACATCATCTCCTCAACACTCCTTCCCTCTGGAAAATCTCTACCCCAATGTATCATCTATCAAGATGTGATCACAATGGCTATTTCCTATATTATCTAGAATAAGTTCTTTACTTAACTAATACCCCTTTAAAACTGTCACCACACAACACACTTGGCAGTAAGTTCTCTCTAATACCCTTCACAACTAACATTTATTCCAAAAATCACCTATTTTTTTCTTTTTCCTTAAAGTCTACTATAGTAATTACTTAAACTGATCCTCCTAAAGAATCCCAGCAGCCAAATTCCGGCCAACTATTCAGAGCCATCAGGGTCATGAAAACCTCATGCTGTGAGTTCACAAAGTAACAGAAAGTCCTCATCCCCATCCTTGCCACACAGTGGTTGTGAAGGGCCCTGACAAAATCCCAAAACGCTGACCAGGGTCACGAACTCCAAAGCCCTCAGAGACCTGGCAGAGAATTTATGAGAACAAAGCTGGCAGATCTAAAAGCTAAGCCCACGTCTGGTGAGACGTGGGGACTGCAGACAGCTGGGAGGGGGTGAGGGGTACGGGGGCCACTGTTTCACTCCGGCTCTCCTGCTGCGTCGTGCAGACACGGGCCACATGTGGCCAGGGCTTAGAACGTCTGAGGATAAGCCAGAAACTCTGAATTGTTCTAAGAAATTTTCCTATCTTTAAATATAGATTCTGTATTTTAAATACATTATGCAACCAAATAATACATGTCTATGGATAAAATCCACTGAGCTGCCAGTTTTCTATCTCTGCCCTAACTCTACTTCCAGCCACATGGGCAACTTACTCCTTATTCCTTGCTTTCTGTTAACACTAATGGTCCACCATAACTATTAAAAAGGATTATGTTAGCCCTGGACAGTGTGGCTCCGTTGGTTGGAGCACTGACCTGTCCTGTACGCCAAAAGGCTGCAGGTTCCATCCCTGGTAGGGGCGCACACCTAAGTTGTGGGTTCAATCCCCCGTCAGGAAACTTAAGGGAGGCAACCGATCAACGTTGCAACTGATCTCTTTCTCTCTCACATCAATGTCTGTCTTTCATTCTTTCTCTTTCTCTCTCTCTCTTTCCCCCTCCTTCTCTCTCTCTCACTCTCTCTCTCTCAAGTCAATAATCATATCCTCGGGTGCAGATTTAAAAAAAATTCTCCACTGGCTTCCCACTGCTCCTACAACACACTAAAAACATCCCACCATGACCAAGATCTGGCCCAGCACCGCTTGGCTGTATCTCCGCTGCTCGGCCCTTGCTCACAGTCCCAGTACCACAGCCACCAGCTGTTCTGCAGACCTACATACAGGGTCTCTTCCCGACTTCCGGGCTTTACACTTGTTGGTCCACAACATTCCTCCTCAGGCTTCTACAAGGCTCCTCCTTCTCAGGAGTCAAGTTTTAGCTCAAACATTACCTCCTTCAAGAGCCCTTCCCTCACCAGTTCCCTACCAGAAGCTTTGACATAACCTTATTTGGTTCCCCTACCATTATTCAGTGCTAAGATATCACTCCCTCAAGTGACTTCATTCATTTGTTTACTTATTTATGGTCTGCCTCCACTAAGAGGTGCCTGAAGCAAAGAACCTTGCCACACTTGGCCTACACAATGTTCCAAGCAACTAGAATCTAGGCATCTGCCTCCAAGGCCAGCCATTACCTTCTAAATGAAATAGCATAAAGAGATTCGGTGGCAGTCACCAAGCAGATCGGACTCTTCTCTCATTTGTGTGCCTCCCTCGGCTTCCTCAGCAACCATGTCTGATACACCTGATGTGGCTGAGATTGAGAAATTCGTTGTCAAAATTGAAGAAGACAGAAGCACAAGAGAAAAATCCACTGCCTTCCAAAGAAACGACTGAACAGGAGAAGCAAGCAGGTGAATCGTCACGAGGCCCACACCGCCAACATGCACTGTACATTCATTCCACAAGCACTGCCTTCTTATGGTACTTCTTTTTGCTGTTTAACTTTGTAAGCTGCAAAGAGGATGGATCAGTTTAAATGACTGTGCTGCCCCTTTCACATTAAAACTGACAGTGAAGGCCACACCTGCTACTCCCATCGGCCTCTCTGGCTGGCAGGGAAGGAACAGAATTTGCTTGTTGGTGAAGGAAGAAGCTGGGTGGGAGAGAGTGAAACCTAGAGTAAAAACCAAGCTGGTCCAAGGTATCCTGCAGGCAGTAAAATGCAGTTTAATTAGAGTGCCATTTTTTTGGTTAAAATGATTTTAATTATTGGAATGCACAATTACTTTAATATGCAAATAAAAAGTTTTAAAACCTGAAAAAAAAAAGAAATACCGTAAAGAATCTAACCACTTATCTAGTGGCATCCTTCAAGGTTGTGGTTTATTCTCATCTCCAAAAAGGAAGCATCCTAACTCATCCACCTTTCACAAGTCCACATACCCTTTTGATCTTAGGAGTCAAAAAAATTATAAATTCCTTCAAAATGACAAAAGAAGACATAATTTTGACCAGGAAACAAAACTGTTTAAGATTGGACTTACAGTCTTCTTTCTGAGCAACTTACCTCTTTCTCCCTTTCATAATCCTCCTTGTCGTATTCTTCATCTTCGTTCGGGGTCTGCAGCGCCACACTGCCGAAGTCTAGTGACATGGTCCTCCTGCAACGCGAGAGAGAGGTTGTTTCCAAACATACCCCCAAATCTCACCAGCCAGTCTCTCTGTACAAGAGATGCCACAGAGAGACGACAGCAGCCAGGGAGAAGACATCCGCAACTCATGGGCGACAAACGGTTAGCACTCCAGATATAAAGTGGGTTCCTACGAATTAATTGTGGTTCCCAGAAAACAGCCATATGACAGCAATTCATAGGAAGACATGCAAAAAGCCAATAAAATGATGACTAGACCTTCCCAGTGTTCTGAAAAATATAACTCACAACAGTAATACTTTTGTCCAAAGAAAAAAAAGATAATAAACTAGAAATGTGCCAAAACATAAAAATTTTAAAAATACACTCGAAGTTTCCAATTTTATATGTTCAATAAGGCACAGGTAGCATCCTCCACAACTGGCTTCCGCCTTCGCCTGTCACAAACCCAAGCCTCACGTGTTACAACAGGTGAGCCACTAAGCCCAGGTGCACGACTGCCACCCAGTACCACATACAGTCCGGCGGCCTGCGTGTAGCACGCAACGAAAACATAAAGTGGTAAATGTCCTGTTCTTAAACTTGATAAAATCAGGTTCCAGAGGGGAAAAACAATCCAGAAAAACAGAAGTGAGGGCTATGAAGTGGTACCACTGCGAGGTTCCAATTCCAAAAGCAACAGCAAGTGCTCCCTGGAGAAGGGTAACTGCTGTGGCAGAAGCGGCAGCAGGAAATGGGTTTTCAAGCACTTATCGTCAAAAGGCTGGTGATGATTTGCATTACACTTAGGGATCCTGACACAGCACAGAAACTACTACTGAGAATTTCAAAGCTCCGAACAATGCTGACAAAATCAGAGGCAGGCGTCACCAATTTCCCCACTGCTGCCCCGCACACAGCCCTGCTCCTGTGTGCCCGGGAAACGCACTGTGATGTGAGTGCGAGCACCGCGCGCTCGCTATTTTCAGGCTGGAAAATGTCATTAGACTGGAAGTGAAATAAGGAACACGGGTCCAGCCATCCAAAAGCATTTTGCCATAAAGAACTCAACTCCTTTGTGTTAACAGTTGAGAACTGTGATCACAAACTTTTCTACAAGCCAGTAAGTAGCTCTGTAGAAAAAGATACTCCCCTTCCTCAGATCCGAGGTACCCTTGATTGTATGACACTTCCACCTGTACCACCAAGAAAGCGATGTGGCCAATTAAATCAGGACGCACCATTAACTTTAAAATGCAACCCGACTTTGTAGATGTTAAAAACGTGAAAAGAAAAGGTGCACTTAGAGCAGGTGAAATATGGTATTACAGATTTACACAAATTACAACTCTCAGTGCTAAAATCCCCATGTCGAATTCGTTTTTCCAGGACTGAACTGTGTGTCGTGGCCAAACTCTAACTTGGGGCCCACCTTTTTTGTCCCTCCCTCTCCGACCCCTGCACCTGCCCATCCCTTTCGGCTCTACCGTCTAAACTCCGCGCGTCACCTTCCAACCAGCCTCTGCCTCTCAGACCAGACGAGCTCCGAGCTCCTCCTGTGCCAGAGCTACAAGGGGGAAGGAAGATGACACGCTTTCACTGAGAGGGAAAATGCACTACCTTTGGGGGAACCTAAGCCTTGTCTCCACCCCACAGCCGGGTGACCCCCTGTGTACACGCACCGACATAAGATGGAGATCTGCGTATGTCAAGAGTCTAAAATGTAGCAAATCGGGGAGGGGAAAACACACAGCTCTGGTCCCTAAGTGTTTTCACTGCTGCAAATGAACATCGAGTCCACAGAATCTATAGATAATGAAAATACTAGTCCATTTAAATCATGGCTCCTTAAAAGAAATGAGATTAAGCTAGACCTTAAAGACGTGCCTAAAGTCTCCAGGTCTAAATAATCTTTGGCGCTTTTCACTCTTACAATACTCTCCATGTCTTCCTGCATTTTATAATTAAAGCCAGAAGATGAAATTTGGGTTAATTTCTCCTTTATTAGGTAAAAGAAAGGAAGGGGTTTTTTTTTAATTTCTCACTAACCCTTCCACTAATCTGTTGAATATTGAAAAAGAACATTAAGGTTTACAAGAGCCCATGTTTTCTCAGATAGAGAACAATGAATTCTACAAGGTATTTTTATTTTTAAGTGAAGAGAATGTAAAAGACCAAAGCGTATCTTTTTTTGAATGACATTTTAAATTCATACCCTGTCATTAAAGAAGAAATCTGAAAAATATCTGGAAAGGCCAAAACCTCTCTCCATTGGGGAAGGAAAAACAGGAACAAGTTTTCCTTCTGAAAAGTACAAACTTCCAGAGACTTTAAGGAACTATTTTTGGCATAAAGGCGAATTTGATAAACACACAGGGGTTAGGGAAAAAGACTAAAAAGATAATGACTATTTTAATTAAAATTTAAAATAAAAGCTAATGTTTTCTCCAACTTATTAATCACTACTAATGACCACTACTAACAGAGACTTTACTATAATATTTGGAACAATAAGAGATCACTTTAGGAAAAAAAAATAGCAAGACAGTAAACCCAAAAGCCATAAAGGAAAAACATGATAGAAACTTAATCACAAAAAAATTTTGTATATGGCAAAAGATATCATTATTAACAAGTTAAAATCATGTATGGAAAAATACCTCACTAACAAAGTCAAAAGATAAACTAATAATAATAATAATGAGAAATATTTGCAAAACATATGATAAAGTCCCAATATACAGTTCTCACAAAGAAATAAGAAAAAAAACTAGAAAGTACACAACTGACAATTTCATTTAAAAAAAAAGAAACGTGCCCTGGCTGGTGTAGCTCAGTGGATTGAGCACAGGCCTGGGAACCAAAGGGTCACTGGTTCAATTCCCAGTCAGGGTACATGGCTGGGTTGCAGACCAGGTCCCCAGTAGGGGGTACACAAGAGGCAACCACACATTACTGTTTCTCTCCCTCTCTTTCTCCTTCCCTTTCTCTCTCTCCTAAATAAAATCTTTTTAAAAAGATATTAAGAAAAAGAAACATAAATGCACAATTAACTTGACAAGATGCTTATAGTCAAGAATTCAAAATCATTTACACAATGAAATACGATTTTCATGCAAATTGAAAACAAAAAAAAACTTGATGACATCTATGATGGCTCCTTTGTAGGAAACAGACATCCTCATGAATTGCTGGTAAAAGCATCAACTGTGAAAACTATCTTGAGCCCTGGATGCTGTGGCTCAGTGGATTGAGTGACGGCCTGAGAACTGAAAGGTCACTAGTTTAATTCCCAGTCAGGGCACATGACTGGGTTGTCAGCCAGGTCCCCAGCTAGGGGCGCACAAGAGACAATCAATTGATGTTTCTTTCCTTCTCTTTCTCCCTCCTTTCCCCTTTGTCTAAAAAAATATAATAAAATCTTTTAAAAATTTTAAAAAAGAAAATCATCCTGAAAATTATTAATATTAATATACTGAAACAGAACATTTGCCCTAGTAAACATACTTTTGAATAAATTTGGCAGTACTATGCCACTAATAAAAAGTAAATATTTCTGTATTTATTGAATAATTATTTTTTTAATTATGATACAAAGTAAGTGTACAGTACGCTTTTTTAATAGTAAGCTAGTTAATAATTTTTCCCAGGTAGATAACTTTTCTGAAACTATTAACAAGACTTAGAGTTAAAGTTGAGAGTTAGATTTATGTTCTTTTCTTTTGTGACACTCAGGTAGGAAGGACTCAGGCTCAGTAGTCATTTCGTTGTCCCTGGTTATGTTGTCTCATGGCCCTCCCTGCCATGAGAAGGAAGACCAGTGGGTGTTCAGTTGGACAAAATGTTAAAAAGCAAAATATTGTTTTTGCCTCATCTGAGAGCCTACAAGCACTCTGAAGGCAGAAATTAAATGTGTCTACCCCACCCTTGGACATGATAGGCATGAATATTTATTATATGAATGTAATACATTCATGTTGCCCCATATTGATTCACTGTTTCAATAAAATTTTACTGAGCATCTACTGTTTGTCAGGTTGTATCCTACATATATCTAAGACATGGTGCTAGCCATGGGCAGGTAACAGTCCCTCAGGGAAACAATGATATAAATTAATAGTTACAGTGATACATTGTAACAAATTCTATAATGAAGTACCAAAGCAAATAATAACTCTGCCTAAGAAGAAAGGACCGCTGAGAAAAGTTGCACAGAAAGAAAAGACTTGATTAGAGATAGATGTTCAAGGACACAACGCTGCTGAGAGTGGCTAAGACTGAGGGGCTCACTCAGACAACCTGGGCTTCATTCTGGCTTTCATTTATCAGCCTCGCAACTTGGAGCAAACTGTTTCCACTTCTTCATTAGCAGAATGAGGGTACAAATAGTACCCGCCTCAAATACTGGTTATGAGGATTCACAAGAAAATGCATACAGAGTGCAATCAATACATCCTAGTTGTTATTATCATATTATTACTGATGAATAAGAGTCGGCCTGCCACAGAAGAGGTTAAAGAAACAAAGGGTACTCAGCATATCTGAGAAAAGGTGAAGGTTCAGCCAGTGGGAAATTTTCAAATAACGCCACTGCTGCTGAAATAAAAATGCCACGTCCTTCGAGATGCTCTCCCTAGCCTGTTCCCCCGTGAAATTAATCCCTCTTTTGCACTTTTGGTGTTTTTCTTATGGCTTCAATTCCAGCCATGAGAAGATTCCAAGGCAATTATTTGAATGCATTCACATACCTGGGGAGTGCATGTAAATTGTCACACATTGTGAAGGATATGACGAAATTCGGTTTAAATCCCACTGGAGTTTATGACCATAAGATAGAAAAGGTTAAATGCCACAAAAAGGGTTTGTAAGAGCCCCGAGAGTTAGTAAATTCTACCTATTTGCTTACATGCTAGCTTCTCTCCTAGAATCGAAACAGCCAGACCCCACCAGCCTGTTTGAGACTTGCATTACCAGGTTTAGGAGACCTATTCCTTCATTCAACAATTATTTACCTAACAGTGTTCAAGATGACAAAGTTTAACCGGACTTGGTGGAAGGAAAGAAAATAACCATACATACAAATGATGACAATAATTTGTGACCAGTGCTAATGACAGCAGCTTGGACAAATCAATTCAGAGATCCCAGAGAGTGCAGCGAGCAGGCACCCACGGGCTGAACAGAAGACTAGATCAATGGTCTTACCAAGGAACTCCGTTTGGCGGCAGCTACGGCCCAAGCAGTAGGTACCGCGACACCGAAGCTGCACAGAGCCCGGGATGCCGGGGATTGCTGGCTTTGGCTGCCAGCGTCACACGCACTGGGTCAACACACGTGTACAGAACACCCACTGTGAGCCAGGCGCGGCGCCAGGGTGACCACGGAGGGGGTCCCCAGGGTGGCGTCTGAGGGTCACCCCAGGAGCCTACAAGATGAGAAGAGGGCCTCCCAGACGTCACTGCTAAGCAGAATGACACTTCAAAGTCAAAGGCTGAGCCCCGCAACCCGCGGGCAATTCACCACCGCGGGATTTGGGGAGGGGGCGGGTCTGTCCTCCCGGAAGCCTCGCTAAAACCAGAGAACCCCGCACCCTCTCTAACCCCATCCCCAAGCCCCGCCGCCAAGCAAAACTCACCGGAGGCAGCGGGCGCTGCCACCGCGGGGAAACCCTAGCCCCGGCCGACGTCCAGCTTCTAGCAAACCCCCTTACGCGGGATCTATCGGCTAGCTCCTTCCTAGTCACAACCGAACCCGGAGACCTGAAGTTCCTGAGGAGCAGCTGCCTCCTTCAATCGTCCGCTAGAGGTCCTCCTGGTGGGCGGGACCATGTTGGGGCGGGGCGGGACGTGGAGGCGAAAGTCCCCGCCTCGCTCAAGCTTGGTTGAGAAGTCCACCTGCTGTTGCAATTGTAAGGCTGTTTAAAAGCGGGCGCCAGAGGTGGCGGGAAACTCCTCCTGTACGCCCATTGGTGAATTTGTAAGCCAATTACAAAAGAATTGACTCTGGAAAAGGAGGGTTTATCGGTTGCCTAGAGACGCCCAAAGCACTTTGCCTCCAGCTTTTCGCTAGGATGAACCGGTCTTGCCTGGGCCCCTCGTCCCTTCCCTCACTACCTAATGCTGGAGACTGGTGCGGTGACTTTTCCCCACCCCACCCCACCCCACCCGACCCCACGCTTGCCACTCCTAAAGTCCAGCACACTGAACTCCTCACTTCCCCTTAAAACCCTTACCTTGGAGTTTGGCCTTCTGATTCTCTAAGGTGCCTGCCTCCCCATCACACAAACGACTTAATTGTTTTGTTTTGTTTTATGTACTTTGCCTTCCTGCTTACTAGGTCCCACCTTGTTTGGACGTGTGTTTACATCTGCATCTGCAAAATACTGTGTTTCATTTTAACATTTAGCAAGATAACATTTACTAAGTGTCCAGATCTTGACACCCTTGTCCTACCTGTACTACCTCACCATCTCATCGCTGTGATAACCTCTCTGACCCCTGTAACTCCATCCACTAGCCTAATAGGCACTTCATCCGTAGCAATAGAGTGAGCGAAATCACTGGCTGAGCTGCCTATGGTTCCCAGAATGTTTTTTGTTTGGCTCCAGCTATTTCACTTGCATTGCCCTACCTTACTTCTCCACCTATTCAGTCTTCAAGATAGATGAGCTCCTCCTTGTAACCTTTTATAACATACCTCCCTTCCCTGGCAGAAATGATATGTCCCGCCTCTGTACATAGTGTGCATATCTTATTACAGTTGTTATATCTACTATAATTAGTTGTTGTGTGTCTGTTTTACTCAGTCCAATGTTAAAATCTTGAAGTACTTAACTTTGCTTTTTGGACATCCAGCATACTTCATAGCCCCTGCTAGGCACTCAAAACAAATCTGTGAAAAGAGTAAATGAATGAACAAACAAACAATGACTTTTTGTGCCACAAAAAGCAAATAAAGGCATTCAGGTAAATGGCAGTTGTTGAAATCTGAGCCAAGGTATCTGGTAGTAAGAACTAGGCTGAGGCACTTTTCACTGAAGTCCATCAGCATGTGTAACGTTCGTGCTAAAGGGTAAGGTGGAATGCTAAGGCAAGAATGTGGAGTGATCCCTGCCCAGGAACAACGTTCCCCAGAGAGAAGAAAGCATAAAAGGTGGAAGGAAGAAAAGCACACGAGGAAGCAGTGTTTGCAATTTTAGAATTGGGTGAGTTCTTTCACAGACACTAGCTCATGTGGTCCTCACAACACAATCCTGTGAGGGGCTAGGACAAGTATTAGCACCCCATTTTACATCAGAAGAGGCTGACAAAAGTGTTAAATGACTTGTCTATGGCTGCACAGCTAATGTGAGACTATTTGACCCAGATTATCTCCAAATCCAGAGCTTGTCACTAAATATAAAATATAACTGGAACTTAAGCACACAAGTCACAAAGATGCAAAATACAGAATAAGCCAGAGACCCTAGCCTCTAAAAATGGATTTGAATGGAATTGTGCATATATTATAATGAATGAAATTTTCTTGACTGCCTATCCTGTTTAATTCCCAGCTTAGGTGCTTGAATTCAAAGTGTGAGGCAGGACCCCTACCCTCAAGGTATCCATACTCTTTGTGGAGTATAAGATGCTTACATAAAAAGACAACACAAAGGCATAGTTGACTACATGTAATACGAGTAGAAGAGGCAAAAAGTGTGGGAGAAAGTAAACATCTAATGAAGGCTCTGTGAGGGAAGGTTCCTAGAGGGGAAGAAAGAGCCAGCAGGCGGAGTGATTGACATGAATGACTGCAATGTGAAGACCAGACTAGCAAAAATGGAGGATTTTCATATTGAGAGCTAAGGCTGGAGAAGTCTGCAGGCAGAAGGTAGCCAGTGGAAAAGCCTGAAACCTGGAGGAATGGGAAAGGCATTCTACAAAGATAAGGTCCGGTGCACACAATAAATGGATATGTCCAGAGGAACACAGACAGAGGTATTCTGGGGTAATAAAGACAAATGTGGGGGAAGAAAGAGAAACTAGCAAAGACCTTAAATGTTGGGAAAGATTATTTGTGGAACGTTAGGTCAGAGTTTATCTTCCATTTCTTAACTTTTTTTTTAATTTAGTGATTCAAGAGAGAGAGACCGAGGGAGAGAAAGGGTGGGGAGTGGGGGGAGGAAGAGAGAGAGAGAGAGGGAGAGAGAGAGGAATCAGGGTCACTTCTAACCAGGTGAACTTCCTGGCCAGGGCTATCTTGTATTTTTTTAAAGGGACACACCTGTGAGCTAGGAGGGGCTACCTCTCCCAGAGTTGTTTATATTTCAAGTGTAAATGTCACATTGTTGATGAGAGGTGGTCCTTCTCATTAAGAAACATTCATAAAAGTGGAGTTAACCTATCATTTCCCTTTTTTCTACCTACTCTTTGGTGCTAAAGCTATCAGATCAATGCAATGCCATCGTGAAATGAGTGCTGTCCTAAAAAAAAAAAAAGTAAACTTAAAGATCTGAGTTTATCTTCCAGCTCTCCTACCTACTAACCTTTGTCCACATAATTTCTTTAAACCCTCTGAGCCTCCAAGTCCCTATCTGAAAATAGGAATGATATCTACTTCACAGGATTATGGAAAAAATGAAATAAGATTGTGTGAAAGAGCTTTTGTAATGTAGGAATACTATTTCAAGATTAATTATTTTTATACTGTCTCCCTGTAGTTATGACTGATTGGACTAGAGTACATACTGGAATCTGAGATAGTAAGGAAAAATCAGGAAGTTATAATTGCCAGAACCCAAATGCTGCAGTGAGCGAAGAGCGGATGGTAGAAAAATACCAGTGGGAATGTGTGCAAAGGGCAACAGGAGCTTATGGAATGGGACAAAAGAGAAGTTTATTTAAGAGAGATGGCTTTATAACAACAAGACAAAAATATGAAATGCTGGAGATGGCGAAAGAGTACTTGAAAGAACTGAGGAAGAACAGACCATTTGTAGTATATTCAATCAATGATATTTTTGGAGCATCTACTTTGTGCCACGCAGTGTTCCAGAGGCTCATTTAATGCTGACACGTGGGTCAGAATGCCTGCCCTGATCAAGCCCCTTCTCGTCAAATCTGCTCCTGCCCACAGCCACTATGACCTCACCATCACT
Organism: Tonatia bakeri; assembly: GCA_004024845.1. NCBI lineage: Eukaryota > Metazoa > Chordata > Mammalia > Chiroptera > Phyllostomidae > Tonatia > Tonatia bakeri. The sequence continues at coordinate 68,968 of PVIA01004844.1, read as the reverse complement.
GCCTCCCCACAACCCTGAGACCTGACCATGCCCCACTGGATCAAAGGTGAGCATCAGAAGCAAACCAGACCAATCATGTTCCCTTCCCAGATAACTAAAATAAGACTTCATGAAACCGAATCAGGTGGTAACCATACAGAGGGAAAGCAGATTTTCATTACACTTGTCTGTATTTTGTGGGAAATATGCTACCTCCATAGCTGTGTCATGTATATGGTAGAACCTAGACTGAAGAGAATGAACTTCTGTCACTCAAAGCCATAGATCTATCTGGTTCCTGCACTTGTTTTTTATCCTCACCCAAAGACATGCTCATTGGTTTTAGAGAGGAGGGAGAGAGGGAGAGATAGGAGAGGAACATCTATGTGAGAAACATCAATCAGTTGCCTCTCGTGTACATCCCAACCAGGGACAAAACCTGCAACCCAGGCGTGTGTCCTGGCCAGGAGTTGAATCTGCCATGACCTTTCAGTTCATTGGATGACACTCCAACCACTTGAGCCATACCAGCCAGTTCTGGTTCCTACACTTTGTAAAGGCTGACACTTCAGCTTTTCCTTGGGTTCAGTGATACCTGAACCTTAAAACATCTTATGTCTTGAGCTGGCTTGGGTCATGTAGGTGTTGAATAGTTTCCCCTAAAGTTTTGTGTTCACCCAGAACCTCAGAATGTGACCTTATTTGGAAATAAGTTCTTTGCAAATGTAATTAGTTAAGAGATCATACTGGGTGAGGATTTAGATTTAGTAAATCTAAATACTGGTGTCCCTGACAGAAAAGGAAAGGACACTGAGTGACACACAGAAGGAAGATAGCCATGTGAAGACAGAGGCAGAAATTGGAGTTATGCTGCCCCACGCCAAGGGACACCTGGGGCCCCCAGAATGTGGTAGAGGCAAGGAAGGATTCTTCTGTGGAATCAGAGGGGGTCTACAGAAGGGATTTCAGAGGAAGCATGGCCCTTGAGATCGTGGTCAACACCTTGATTTCAGACTTCTAGTCTCCAGAACTGTGAGAAAATAAATTTCTGTTGTTTTAAGCCACCTAGGTGAGTTTCCATTTCTTGCAAGCAAGTATTTGTGACTAGGATGTATTTGTGATGATAGATTATATTTGAAAAGTCTAGACCAATTGAAACTGGAAAAGTTGGCATTTGTGTTGCCTGTCACTACCAGAACCAATAAGTAGAGACAAGGATTGAATCTTTATGGGCGCTTTATTTAGATGCCAGCCATCTGAGAAGATGGCAGGTTATGTACCCTAAAAACCATCTTAATACTTCATCTCAGGCCAACATTTTTATAAGGAGAAGAAGGGGTAAAAAGTTGGAGAAAAGGTTAATCAGTTAAGAGTTGCAGTCTGGAGGTGATTTTCCTAGTACTTCTTTATCTGTTCAACAACAATTTTTTATCTGTTCCCTCCTTGGAACACAATGACTCACGCACCATCTCCATTGCTTGCAGACCCACCTCCCCTCCCCAGTACACAAATGGTGAAATGCTTGTCGACTTCCTGGACCCATGTGGTCATGCATTCCAGTTCCTGGAACAACAGCCTTCCACTTGCATTAATCACTTAAGCTTATCAACTATGACTGAAGCTAAAATCTTTAACTCTTGAGTTCCAAGTTCCCCTATCACAATCACTCTCCCAATATCATCCATGGTACACTGTTGGAACCCAAGGATCTTCCAAAAGGCCATTAAATGATACAAACAAGCAAGTCATTTCTTTAGTTCCCATGAAAAAATATGTAACTTATAATTTTATGTCTTTATTTTCACATACAACTAAGGCTTATATATTAGGGATCTACCAAGTAAGATATTAGGGATTACTAATGTTTAGAGTTCATAAATTAAAATTAGCACCTTATTCAAGTTTATCAAGAATCATTGTTCAAAAATTTTATGTACAATATTGCAAAGCTCCTATAATATATTCTTGAAAATAATGAAATTTCCAATTTTGGGAGAAGAATGTTAATAGTGATAAAATAACAAGTTTTTTGAAAAATGTATAAGGTAGTATTTTGGAATATAAAAATCATATGAATGAGATCAAATTCTTCCCTTAACGGTAAGTTAATAAGCAAGTCCTGGTGTTCCTTTCCATTTCTTTACTGTTACTGAGTTACTTTTTCCCTACCACCCCCTCCCCCCCGCCACAAAAAGGAGGGATTTGGGGATGAAATACATGTGACATGGTAGGTCTTTTGCAAACTCTTTGTCTTTAGCCAAAAGAGTGTGAGAATCAATTGCCTAGGTTTAATGTTTAAGATTTTCAATCACAAGGTTTTTAGTCAGAAAACCAGTGAATGTTATCAGAAGCAGTGATAACGACCATGTGATAAAAATACAAATCTGCAAGAATTATTTGAACCCTGGCTGGGTAGTGCAGTTGTCCCGATACACCAAGGTTGCAGGTTTGATCCCCAGTCAGGGCACATGCAGGAATCAAATGGTGAATGCATGGATAAGTGGAAACAGATAAACATTTCTCTCTCTCCCTCTCTCTCTCTCTCTCTCTCTCTCTCTCCCTGAAAATCAATAACATTTAAGAAAAAAAAGAAATATATTTTAACTTGAAATGCAGAACCTCCCAAAGGCCACTGCACTTATGTTTCTTGAAACACTCGATAGATTACAAAAAAGGAAGTACCCAAAATGAGATTTTAAATTGGTGTACATTTTATTTTTTCTTATTTCTTAAGAATTTTATTTATTCATTTTTAGAGGGGGAAAGGGAGAGAGAAAGAGAGGGAGAGAAACCTTAATGTCAGAGAGAAACATAGATCAGTTGCCTCTTGAACCAGGGACTGAACCCACAACCATGGCATGTGCCCTGACCAGGAATCGAACCAGCGACCCTTCACTTTGTGAACAATGCCCAATCAACTGAGCCATATGTCAGAGCAAATTGGTGTATATTTTTAAAGCTAAGATAACACATTCAATGCATATTGACAAAATACAACATAATGTCATCATACCACTCATAAAACTACTACAGGATTTATTCAAAATGTTAATGGATTTGAAAACTAAGATAGTATAGTCCAGTAATGGATATACATTTAAAGTTGTTTGATGATCTTCTGTCTTAGGTCAGGTTCTTAGAAGTGAACCTTGGGATGAGAATTTGAGCACCAATGGTCGACTAGGGAAGGGCTTGCTGGAGAAAGCTGCCAGGGAGGGAGAAGGTCAGGGAAGAGCGAGAGGCCCTGCAGGGCTGTGCTTTGGAGGAAATACCCACCCGCCCCACCCAGCCTGATTCACAGGGAGCTGTGGAGTGGGGCAGGCTGCAGCCAAGGAGCTGAGCTTTCCCACTCCTGTGCCAGTGATGGTGGCAGAGAAGGGGAGGAGGAGCAATCACAGGCACTTCTGGCTTTGAGGGGCTCAAAGCAACAACCCTAGCCTAGGGCAACCTAAGAATGAACAGTCACTGTGCAGGTAGTTAGAAGCAAAACACATAGACGCCAACAGAAGAGCACACACATATGGTTCAAGGACCCAGCTGGGTCTGGGCGCAGCTGCGGTATCCCCCAACTTCTGCATTTGCCACCCTTTGACCTCGTCGGAGTATCTCTGCAGGTGATATTAAACATCTCCTTCTGAGGCTCTTCATGAAGGCGAGGTCTCATGCAGCTCCTCCAGGTGACCCCACCTCGCCCTAGCATATTGGAAACTAGGACAACCAAGAGGACCCTGCCACACTCTGCATTCAGGGAAACTGCCAAGAGTTAGCAAAGCGGCAATCTTCCTAAAAATCTTTTGACATATCTCAGTTTCACCGCCAAACTTTTCTTAAAGTTTTTATTTTGAGAAAATTGTAGATTCACATGCAATTATAAGAAATAATACATAGAAATCTCCTGTATGCTTTACCCAGCTTCTACCAATGATAACATCTTGAAAAACTGTAGTCCAATATTACACCTGAGATATCCATACTGATGCAGTCACAATTTGAAACAATTCCATCACAAAAGGACGCCTTGTGTTGCCCTTTTCTCACTGTATCCACTTCCCTCCTTCCTCCTACTCCCTCCTTTGCCCCTAATCTGTTCTCCATTTCTATAATTTTATCATTTGGACAATGTTATATAAATGTAGCTCTAGTCCTGACTGGTGTGGCTCCATTGGTTGGGCATCATCCTGAAACCACAAGTTTGCAGGTTTGATTCCTGATCAGGGCACATGCTTGCTTTGTGGGTTCAGTCTCTGATCAGGGCACATAGGAGGGGCAACCAATCAGTGTTTATTTCCCTCTCTCTCCCTTCCCCTTACCTTCTCTCCCTTCCTCTCTCTCTCTATAAAAAGCAGTGAAAAAATGTCCTTGGGTGATGCGGACACCGGCCCACAGTGTCCATGGCATTATGAATGAGATGAGACAACTTCACATGGACTCTAGAAGTCCTGTGGAGAAAAAGGGATGACATAGCCACTCTGTCAATGAAAGAGAGGGCTGGCCCCATCCCTCACCTGGACAGGCTGTTATTGCTTTCCTGGGCACATTACATCGAGGATGGTCCTCATTTACTAAGCATAGGTTCGATTTAGGTGGTTACCTTTTACAGAAAACAAAGGAGAGGATGTTGCTAATTACATCAAAAAAGAAGGGTATTTGCAAATGTAAAGGGAAAAGTGTTGAACTGGTTACACTCATCCTTGGAAGGTTTAGCACAGATTTTAGGAAGTTACTTTAAAGATATGCAGTAAATATTTGCTGCCTCAATTCAGGGTGAGGGAGCTTTAGCAAAAAAGCAAGTCTCAAAGTGGCCTAGGTACAATGCAGGCCTGATTCCCCACGGGAGAACCTATCCATGGGCATGGGTCCTGTGTACTGGACTTCGCTCCCCACTGGCCTTTCTGAGTGGGAGCTGAGCTACATTTCCCACACCACACAGAACAGTCTTCTATACTTAGGTGAGGATAAAAACATGTAGGTCTAAAGTATGTAACCTTTTAAGATTAGCATTTTTTGCTCTGCATAATTCTCTGGAGATTTGCCCAAGTTATTGGGTGTATCTGTGTCTCATTCCTTTTTATTGCTGAGTAGTACTCCACAGTACAGATGTACCACAGTTTGTTTAACCATTCACCTGGGAACATCTGGGTTGTTTCCAGTTTTAGGCAGTTAAAAACAAAGCTACCAGGGACATTCCTGCATAAGTTTTTGTGTGAACATAAATTTCCACTTCTCTGTGATCAAAGCCCAGGAATTGCCCAGGTGAGTATTAGCTGCATGTGTAGCTTTGTAGCAAATTACCGAATTCCTTTCCAGAGTAGCTGTACTGTTTCACATTCTCACCAGGAATGTGTGTATGATCGATCCACTTTCACCACATCCTAACCAGCATTTAGTGTTGTTGCTAATCTTCCATTCTACCATTCTGATAGGTATGCAGTACTCTCTGCTTGTGATTTTAATCTGCATCACCCTACTGGCTAATGATGTTGAACATATTTTTGTGTGCTTATTTGTCATCTCTCTGTCTTCAGAGGAATGTCTGTGGGCTTTTTCTTTTCTTTTTTTTTTTTTTTTTTGGTCCATTTTCTAATCAGACTTCTACTCTTAAGTTTTAAAGTTTTTTAAATATATTCTAGATATTAGCCCTTTTTCAGACACGTCGTTTGTAAATATTCTCACCCAGTCTATTACTTGTCTTTCATCCTCTGAGCAGTCTCTCACAGAGCAAAAATTTATCATTTTGATAAAGTGCAACATAGCAGTTTTTTTCTCTTTTTTCCAGTTTTTTTTTAATAGATCATGTAAAATCTAAGAACTCTTTGCCTAGCCCTATATCCTGAAGATATGTTTGGCCCCTATGTTTTTCTTTCTTAAATTTTCATAGTTTTACACTTTACATTCAAGTCCATAACGCATTTGAGTTCGTGTTTATGTGAAGTGTGAGGTCCGTTCTTTTGCCTGGACATCCAGTTGCTCTAGCACCATTCGCCCAACAGCCCAGCATCCCACTTTGGGAGTCGCCACAACTGGCTGAGTCCCTCCACTGTAGGCCGTGGCTCCGCAAAAGCAGCCCTTCCACACAGCTCACTCACCTTCTGTTATTGTCCTCCTCTCAGCCGTCACGGCCTGCACTGAGTCCTAACCTGTGGTCTCCCACACTCTGCCCACACCTTTGCGAAAGAGTCCCTGTATTAAAATATCAAGTTACTCAATTTAAGGGAGCCATCTGTTTCCCGTCAGGACCCTGATACATCCTACAGATGATGAATTTTCCCAGTCCCAAACAGCAGACACATACTGTCGATTGTCACAAAGTAATACTCGTTTATTTTTTGAAAAGTCATTTACAGGTGTTTATAGGCAAATCAATTTCCACTTAAAGACCAATGAAGATAAGAGTGTGTCATTAAAATAGCATGCAATCCAACAATTCCCTTGCTGTTGCTTTTTGTTCTAACTGGGTCTGTGGCATTTGTAAGTGTAGTATTTGCTCATCCAAGTACTGTACAATACAGCCAAATGCTGACTATCCACATGTACTGCTCTCAGCAGTCACACTCCCTGAATCTATTTGCATCAGGAACTCTTTCTTGCCCCCCAGTTTCCACCACTTGGCCAGACCGAGACCACAGCCTCTTCTGTCTCTGATAAAGGTGATTAGATCGCCTGTGAGTTTCTATGATACGCAAAATTGATGAAAAATACATTTCCTAGTTGTACAAAAGGAAACAGACCTGTCTAAGAAATTAATAACAGAAGAAATAAAATCATAAACCTTTTCATAAAAATATTAGAGTTCAGTATGCTAGATTTCTGATTACACCTATCCAAAAGAAGATTCCCATATCTTTTTCAAAATGTAGCAAATATATCACAGTAGCAAATGTTAAGTTGTGTTTACATAGCCAAAATGACGTGGAGTTAAGGCTGTAGTCCAGGCAGCTCAGGATAAAAAAGCACTCTACGGTAGTGGCCGCATCTCTGTATGTGAAGGCAAGTTAAGGGGTGACGCGGTTTTCTGCTGCTCGAAACAACCAAACCCATGTCTACCATGCTTACCTATTTCTTCCAAAGTGTCAACGTTTTGACCCAAATACTTGGGGTGTCCACTGCCTGAATGTTGATCTGAGTTGTGCCATTCATTTTGAGCACACACACAGACTAAAGGAAAATACTCAAGTTTTCACCTTAACTATGCAGACTGGGAATCAACACAGACCCCTACTAAACAGAAATTTTGCGGTTTACAGACTCTTACTATGTTAGGGCTGAAATGGAACTCTGAATCCACCCAGCCCAGCTCTCTCATCTGACAGACGCAGTGCAGAAGCTGCAGTGCAGACAGTGTCAGCTCCCTGCGCCCTGCGACACTGCTGACAGCCAGCCCGGGTCTTCTTCCTGCACAACGCTTCACTGAGCCTTGGTGTGCCGGTGCGTCTCCATGTGATGACCTTTCCAAATGTTTCATTTCCTGTTTCTCCCTCCTGCATTTTGCACGATCATATTCCAGAAAAGGTGCTATGGATTCATGTCGGTGAGGGAGATCATTCCATCGCAGCCAACCAGGAGGGTATCTCCACATACTTTCAAATAAATTCAGTATTTTCAATAGTAACAGAAACAATTTAGATATTAAATATGAAGAACACTGGTTTGTTTTCCATTTTTTAAATGCCTGTACTCTAGCTATTTTTGGTGAGGAAGAAGGAAGAGGGAGAAATATGACGGAATCAGAAATGGCTGACAGATTTGGCCTCTTCAGCTGGTCACATGCTGCATACAGTCCAAGGAGCAAAAACTGAGAAATACTGGGCCAGACAACTTGGGCTGTGACCGTTTAGCCAGCAAATGGGACCGGCCAATGAAACAGACCAATGCTTTCAGTGGCTTTGGATTCGATTCCATTGGCAGACACAGTCCAAATTCAATGTCAAATTTATTTTAACATTGCAGGCAAAGTGCTACTGAACAGAAAATACAATAAAGTCAAGCGAATTGCTTCTAATTTTTGTAACAATGAAAAACGTTTTTTGGCAAATGGTTCTGTAGTTATAGAACATGAAGACTCATAACTAATCTCCCCAATATGAAAATGTCCCCAAATTATCAAGTTAAAAGGCACATACCACTGCCCCAGCAGTTCGTCGAAGTTGTCTTTAGCATGTGAAATTTTAATTGTGCTTTTAGCTTGTTATTAATGCAATATGGCCTTAAAAAGTGACATCCGTGCACATGTATAATCTGTTTTCAAATGGACCGATCCTCTCCCCTTTTCTGATGATCAAGTTCTGTTAGTCCACGATGGTCTCGAAGAGACGCACTCACAGTTTGTGTTCTGCTTCACCTGGAAACCACGCTGGAATTATCCTTGTGTCCTACCACAAAATGGGTTTTCTTGAATTATCAGCATGATGGTATTCTATGTTATCATTTGTTTAAATGCGAAAGTCCTGGAATATTATCTTTTCTCACTGGTTGTTTAAGGCTTACTTCACTTCCAGAAGAGATGATTGGCAAACTATTATCCATGTGGTATCTGATGAGGTGGCCGACATTATCAAATACGTGATCCTTGGTCCTCACCTTGAAAAGGAAGATGAAAGAATTTAGGTTAAATGGTAATAGTTCTCCTGACAGGGGAATAACCAGGGGGGGAAAAACAGACATATCCCTGAAGGAGATAAGGGAGACGAGAGGGGTTGGGGAGGGAGGGAGAAAGAGAGAGGGAGAAAGAGAGGAGGAGAGAGAAGGGAAGAGAGAGGGAAAGAGAGAGAGGGATGGAGAAAGAGAGGGAGGGAGGAGGAAAAGGTACTTTTTAACTTTGTATCTTCAGTAAACAATTTTTTCATTCCCCAAACCCTTTTAAAGCTAGTATCCCTCCCAGTTAGGAAAATGATAAGCACTTGTCACCCAATCCAAATCTGCTATCAACTCCTTTCCCACATTACTGTTGGATATATTCCTGTCACCATTCCTATAAATATTTAAGTGGGTTGTATACAAGCATGAATATCAGAATTACAATCAAATCCCATCAAGCAGAGTGCTTTCATAATATCCTGTCTGTGTAGGAAGGAGGCCCTTCTGGAAAATTCCCACCTCTCTGTGGAGGCTCAACACAAATCCTGCGTCCTCCAAGAAGCCTCCTCAGAACTTTCTAATTGGTATCTGTGTCTTCTTCCTGCAGACTTCCTGGTCATGATTCATAAATATTTGTTACATAGAACTTCTGGTCTGTATGCCAGAGACATTCAGTTGTCATAGGCCTGCCTTCTCCTGAGAACTTTCCTCCCTAGGATTATTATATCCTCACTCTAGGCCTGGGCACAAGACACTGCTTTCCATTATGGCTCCACTGGCTCAGTAGCCTGGCCTAACACACTCCTGTTTGGAGGTGGCTGGGAACTGCCCAGAACAGGGAAGGCGTGCAGTCAGATGTTCTACCACCTCCCGACCAGGGATTCTGAGTGCTGTCTAGATACTGGTTTTCAGGATATTAAATACACATACTTACTGGAATAACTGGCCAAATTTCAACATGGACTGTGAATAACATAATGGTATTGTATCAACATTTTAATTTCTTGATTTTGATCAATGTACTATGGCTACATAAGAGAACATCCCTATTCTTAGAAAACACACACTGGAGAATTGAAAGAAAAAGGGCACGGTGTCTCCAATTTACTGTCAAAAGGCTCCACACCTGGGAGAGGTTTTGACTCTTCCATCTCATCGCCAACCCAAGTCAAATCAGCTGATCAGCCGAGCCAGTCTGCGTTCTCAGTACCGCAATCTGGCCCCTCCTCTGTATTTCCCTGCCTCCATCTGGTTCAAACTTTCACTAGTTTTCACCTAGAATCCCCTAATTACTTCCTCCATCCCCGGTCTTTCCCCTTCTCTCTCATTAATCCTGCATATAAATGCCAAATTAATTTTTCTAGGTCAAGGATTATAAACTAACCACTCTGGCCAAACACCCCAGGAGATGTTTTAGTTTCCTGGGAAGTAAGGTGGAAGGTGCCCAATAAGTTCTTAAGTGAAAAATGGGGACATTTCATATACAATCTGGTTTTGTGGTTTCTTTGGAAAAAACAAATCTGGCTCTACTGGCCCCTACTCCAAATGGCATCAACTGACTGGAGCGGAGCTGTGACTGTCCCCCTTACACAGGACATGCACTTTCCAGTGCATTACAGCCCTTCACCCCTACACTTACCCCATACTTGCCCAGCTTTACACACTTAGCATACTTGCCAGGCCCTGTAGACATTAGCTGCTGGGACTCCAGACACATAGGCTGTATGGGTGTGTGTGGTGACAAACAGGTGACAGAATTACCCTCTGAACAAAATTGTAAGTGTACATTGTACAGAAACATCTCATTTTACTGCACTTCACTGAGCTTTATGCATATTGCATTTTTTATACATTGAAGTTTTGTGGCAATCCTGTGTCAAACAATTCTATCGCCACCATTTTTCCAACAGCATTTGCTCACTTCATATCTCTATGTAACATTTTGGGAATTCACACAATATTTCAAATGTTTTGTTATTATTATATCTGCTATGGTGACCTTTGATGTTACTATTGTAGTCTGGGGGCAACATGAACCAGACCCATATAAAACGGAGAACCTGATCGATAAATGTGTGTGTGGTCTGACTGCTCCCCAGAAAGGCTAGTCCCCTGGGGGCAAGTCTTTTGGGTAAATACCCAGAAATGGGATATTGGAATCATTAGGGAGAAGTAGTTTTTATTTTTGAGGAAACTACACTGTCTTCCACAGCAGCTGCACCACTTTATGTTCCCACTGGCAGTGCACAAGGGGTCCAGTTTCTGCCACCGACCCTTGCTCTTTCCCGGGTTTTGGCCAATGGCCTTCCTAACAGATGTGAGATGATATTTTACCGTGAATTGGTTTGCACTTCTCTAATGACAGTTTGGTTGATGATATACCTGTTGCCATTTGCACATCTTCTTTGGATGAATGTCTACTCTAGTTGTCTGCTATTTTTAAATCAAGTTACTTGTGTTTTTGTTTTGCTTTTGCTATCAAGTTGTAGGAGTTCCTTATATATTTTGAAAATTAATCCCTTATCAGATATATGGCTTGCAAATATTTTCTCATTCTGTAGGTCACCTTTTCACTCTGTTGATTGTTTCCTGTGCTATGTAGAAACTTTTTAGTGTCATTTGCTGTTTTTTGTTTTTTTGCATTTGTTGTCTGAGTTTTGTGTGTCATGTCCAAGAAATCACTGCCAAGACCAAAGTTATGAAACATTTCCCTTATGCTTTCTTGTCAGAATTTTAGAGTTTCAGGTGTTACAGTTAAGTCTTTGACGTATTTTAAGTTGATTTTTGTGTATGGTATAAAGATAAAGGCCTGATTTCATTCTTTTGCATGTGGATATTCAGTGTTTCCAACACGTTTGTTGCACAGACTGTCTTTTCTCCATTGTGTATTCTTGGCAGCCTTGTCAAAGATTATTTGACCACGTGTACATAGGTTCATTTCTCGGCTTTCTATCCTGTTCCATTGGTCTATATGTCTGTCTTTATGCCAGTATGATACTGTTTGCATTACTGTAGCTTTGTAATATGGTGTGAAATCAGTAAGTGTGATGTCTCCAGCTTTGGCCTTCTTTCTCAAGATTATTCTGGTTTGGGGTGGTCTTCTGTGGTTTAAAATGAATTTTAGCATTGCTTTTCTGTTTCTGTAAAAAAAAAGGTATTGGGATTTTAATACAGACTTCATTAAATCTATAGATTGTTTTGGATAGTATAGACATTTTAACAATATTAAATCTTCCAATCCATAACATGAGTCATCTTTCCATTTATTTGTATCTTCTTTAATTTCTTTCAGCAGTATTTTGTAGTTTTCAGTGTATAAGTCTGTTGTATCCTTGGTTAATTTCATTGTTAAGTATTTTACTCTTTTTCAATGCTAGTGTAAATGGGATTAGTTCCTTAGTTTCCTCCTATGATTGCTCTTAGTGTACAGAAATACAACTGGTTGTTGTATGCTAATTTTCTATTATACAACTTTGCTGAAATTGTTTATTAGTTCTAAGTTTTTTATGGAATCTTTAGGGTTTTCTTCATACAACATCATGTCATCTAAGATCATTTTATTTTTCTTACCTAATTGCTCTGGGTAGTACTTCTAATACTATGATAAAAAAAAAAAAGAGGTAAGAGTGGGCATCCTTGCCTTGTTCCTGATATTAGAGGAAAAGCTTTTAGTTTTTCACTGTTGAATGTGATATTAGTTGTGGGTATTATGTTATGGCCTTTACTGGTCTTTGTTTGTTGAGTATTTTTTAATCATGAAAGAGTATTGAATTTTGTCAAATGATTTTTCTTCATCTGTTGAGATTATCATGTGATTTTTATCCTTCATTCTGTTAATGTGATGTGTCATGTTGATTTTCATATGTTAAGCCATCCTTGCAATCTAGGGGTAAATCCCACTTGGTCATGGTGCATGATCCTCTAAACGCACTGTTGAATTGAGTTTGCTAGTGTTTTTTTGAGGATTTTTGCATCTATGTTTATCACAGATATTACCCTATAGTTTTCTTTTCTTGTAGTATCTTTTTTTTACTTTTTTAATATCAGGGTAATGCTAGCCCCATAAAAGGAGTTTGAAAGTGTTTCCTTCTCTTCCATTTTTTGGAAAAAGTTTAAGAAGGATTGGCATTAAGTCTTCCTTAAATGTTTGACAGAATCCACAAATATGCCATCTGGTCATGGACTTTCCATGATTGGAAAGTTTTTGATTACTGATTCAATCTCCTTCTTAGTAACTCATCTGTTCAGATTTTCTATTTCTTTATAATTCCATCTCAGTAGACTGTTTTTAAGATTTATCTATTTCTTCTAAGTTATCCAATTTCTTGGCATATAATTGTTCTTGATAATCCCTCATGATTAAATTTATACGGCATCAGTTGTTTATTCATTTGTTGCTTTTTGTTTTATAGCCCACACATAAGTTAAATCATCCAGTTCTTACTCTTTTCCACTTGACTGATTTTACTTAGTATGACACTCTCAAGATTCATCCATGTTGTTGCAAATTGTTATCAGTTGTAATTGTTTCCTCTTTCAGTTCTTATTTTATTTATTTGGGTCTTCCCTCTAGTTTTCTTAGCTAACCAAGCTGAAGGCTTGCCAATTTTGTTTGCCTTTCAAAAAACCAACTCAAAGTTTTGTAGATTCTTTTCTATTGTTTTGCTATTCTCTTCCACTTATTTCTGCTCAAACCTGAATTATTTCCTTTCTTCTGCTAATTTTAGGCTTAGTTTGCTCTTCTTTTTCTAGTTCCTTGATGTGTAAAATGAGGTTGTTTATTTGAGATCTTTGTTTTTTTTTAATGTAGGCATTTGTCACTATCAACTTTCCTTCATATTGCTTTTGTTGCATCCCATAGTTTTAGTATCATGTATTTTCACTTTAGTTTGTCTTCAGATATTTTCAAACTTCTCTTTTCACTTCTTCTTTGACCCATTGGTTGTTCAAGAGTGTGTTGTTTAACTGAGATATATTTATAAATATTAAAATTTTGTTTCCATCATTAATTTCTAGTTTCATCCACTGTGATTGGAAAAGATACTTTGTAGGAGTTCAATCTTCTTAAACTTATTAAGACTTGCCCTAATCTGATAGCTTAGTTGGTTAGAGCATTGTCCCAATACTCTAAGGTTGTGGGTTTTATCATGGTCAGGGCACATACGAGTATCGACCAATGAATGCCTAAATAAGTGGAATAACACATCAGTATTTCTCCTCCCCCCACCTCTAAAATCAATCAATATTTTTTTAAATTTAGTAAGAATTATCTTGTGATCTAACATGGAATCTATCCCAGGTTTTGTGGCCTAACATTAATGTTCCAAAGGTGCTTGAGAAAAATTCTGCTGCTTTGGGTAGAATGTTCTGTTTATTGGTTTCATTTGGTCTACAGTGTTGTTCAAGTCTTTGGTTTCTTTGCTGATCTTCTATGTGGATGTTCTATCCATTACTGAAAGTGGGGTATGGAAATTCCCTACTACTATGGTTTGTCTGTCTATTTCTCCCTTCAGTTGTGTTAATGTTTGTGTCGTATATTTGGGTGCTCTGATGTTAGGTGCATATATATTGATAAATGTCATATCTTTCTAGTGAATTAATTTTTTTATCATTATATAATGTCATTCTTTGTCTCATTTGACAGTTTTTGACTTAAAGTCTGTTTTGTCTGATATAAATATAGCCACTCCTGCTCTCTTTCGGTTATCATTTGCATGGGATATCTTTATTTATCCTTTCATTTTCGACCTATGTGTGTCCTTAAATCTAAACTGAGCCTCTTATAGAAAGCATAGAGTTAGGTCTTCTTTTTTATCCATTGAACTGTTCTACAGCTTTTGATTGGAGAGCTTAAACTATTTACACTTAAAGTAATTACTGATAAGAACTTACTATTACCATTTTGTTTATTTTTTTAGTCCAGGATCATTTCTGTCTACAGGTATCCTTTGCCCCAGTCACACATCTTTTATTGGCTTAATGCCATTCCATTGCTCTGTCTGCTCCTGTGGTTCCTTTCCTACACTCCAAATGTCCCCCTGTTGAAAGATTTTTGCCCTCTTTCAAGGTTCATTTTACATGTCAGACCCTGCAAGAAGCATTTAATTTGCTTCATCTACAGCACACCTCTATCCTGAGAAACACCATTATGCTTTGATTGAACCATCCTTATGTCATTCATCCATATAATTCTTTAAGCATCTATTTTATGAAATTTTAAACACCCTGACAGCAAGGACGAAGTATGTAACACTGAGCATAGTCAACTGTGAATCCCTGTACTTCCATGTAAGTATTCATTTAATTCACTGAACTGAACTGAGAGGAGCAGAAAGAGGTTGCACCCTACTTGATCCCCACAGGGTGGCTCCCACGCAAACCCCTCCACTAACCTCTCTTTAGGATTTGCTGCTCCAGTTGGAGAGTTCAAGAAAAAGTAAACCCTTAGCCTTGAACACTCTTTAACAATATCAGGTTTGGGATCTATCATTCAGAGTAATCACAACACCCTGTAAAGACTATAAAGAGAAGTCAGTAATACCTTGCCTTCAGGATCCACCAGAAGAAGATGTTTGGCCTGGCCTCCCTGTAGTCCACTCAGCACATATTGGCCAGGAGATGTTGCACTCTCTCGAACCAAAAAGTCCCCATCCTTTACTAAGAGGCTCTCTGCCGCCTTCCTGCTCAACTTGCCATGATAGCAGTCTTCATCCCGCAGCTGCTGATTGATGTGTGGCAAAGGAAGTGAGTTGGCAGGCTGCGCCGTGGCACCTGGCTGAACAGTTTCTGGTGCTTCTGAAGTCAAAATACAAAAAGAGACATCACCAAGTCACCTCCTCATCCATCCATTTATTCAATCATTTATTCACTCAGCAAATATAACTTGAGGCCCTACTATGTGCCAAGCACTATTTAAATAATGCTGTTGCTAGAATAAGTCGGGTTTTTGTTTTCTGAACTTCCAACAGCCTCTAATTTAATGGTAGATCCAAACATTGCTTTTGGCTTCTGTTACCAGGAAATGAAAGGCTTATCCAGGTGCAGGAGTTTTTCTTTCAGATGAGACATGGAACTGGCCCATGAGAACTGCTTTTATAACCATGGCCAGAGGCTCCTTATGTCCCAAGGGCTGTATGTTGAAGAGAATGAGGCTTATGCTTTATTTGGATTATAGATAACTTCTAAGACTTTCCCAAGCTCTTTGGAAATGCCTAATTTGGGCTGTGCCAATTTTTTAGCATTTAACTTTAAAAATAAACCAAATTACTACTCTGCTTCGTAGATGCTTCTAACTAAATATTTCAAAGCTATGCTGAACTTCATAGTATTCCTAGTAAAGGACTACTCTGCTGTCTGTGTCATTCACTTGCCTGGACAAAACAGAGTCAATCAGGTAAAAGAAGGCAAAACACAGGAAAGCACGGGCTGAGCGGCTCCCCAAGGCTCTGCAAAGTAAATGTTATCCTGAGTTGAGAGCACTGTGGGATGACGAGGTACATCCAGGTAGCACTTAATAATTAACGATACTCAGTGATAATCATTGTTGCGTACTTCCCATTTATTGAGTATGACAAGTACTGCTCAATGCTTTCATATATTATTTTGTTTGACTCTCAAAATTAGATAGGCAAGGAAATGGATCTTTAAAAAAGATTAAATGACTTACCCAAAGTCACACTGCTCCTATGTTGTAGATCTGAGATTTGAACTGAGATAGGACTTCAATGCCAGGTTATTAATCACCACATTCTAAGGCCCTTCCTTACCTTGGATGTGAAAACCTTTCCATTTTCACAACTGGCCTAGCCACTCTACTTCTGTAGTACCCACAAAGGTCCTTAGAAGGTAATAAGGCTATCAGGATGACATACAGCATCTCCAGAAGTAAAAACAAAACTCTTATGTCTAAACCCAGGCAAAAGTCATATGTTTATCATGGAAAACTTACCAAAAAAACAACACAGAAATTGGACTTTGTCTTGTCAAATGCAAAGCACCTTTTGCAAAAAAAAATATTACCTTTCAACTTTATAAATTCAAAGGGCTGTTTACATGTCCTTATGCAAGGGTCTCACAGATGAAAACCCCATGGATTCTGAGTTTACAACTTACACATGACAGTTCTGTGAAGTCACCGACACAGGAAACCGATGCTCTGTAGACAGAATCCAGTTCTCCTGCTAATGTTACAGTTTTGTCCCTGCTTAAGAACTTCTTTCCACATAACACAGTTATACTGCAGCATTCACAAATATGGCTTTTAAAAATATCTTTAGTCTATATCTAGTGTCTATAAATATTCTCCCCTACAATCAAGTCTTTCTATCAGTGCTGGAAAAAGCCTGAAGTAATGGGTCTAGATTTGATAAAGGACACTTGTAGTTGTCTCAGTGCTGCCCGCTTCCAGGCATAGTGGGGGCTTCTGACGAGTGGCTGCGCGTTTATGTAAGGGAGAGGGAGTGTTTGCGTAAGTGTGAGGGGAAACATGCATGTGTGTGGGCACACACCTCTTAGTGCACGGTGGCTTTTGGTTTATTCTGATGTTATGATGGAGAGCTTTCAGACAAGGACACGACAAAAGAAGAAGAGACATTATATCATCTTGAAAAGAGGTAACAGATCATGGGCCAGCCAAGGATCTGGACAATATTTTCCTAACACAGTTCCTCAAATCAGCAAAAGGACAAGATACACTGTGCTAGATTTCAATCATCCAAAAATTGGCTGAAAATCTAATTCTACTAAAAGAGAATACCTCATAGGCTTGTGTAAATCTTTGTTTTCATTTAAAAAGTTACACATGCTGATCCTTTTAAATCTTGGAAAAACAAAGAAAATTAATTACCTATGGTCCTATCGCCAAAGATAACCACTCTTAACACGGTGGTGCGTTATCTATTATCTTGGTCCTTTCCTTACAGAAAGTTAACTTGGGAAAAGATAATCATAACTGAAATATAGTTATTATATGTAATACCCATATAATATTTAATATCATATTTTGCCATGTATAATGTGCATGTTTTTGCCCAAATTTTTTAGGGAAAAATAAGGATAAACATTATACATGCTTAGTACTAATTCCATATCTATATAAATGTCTTAATTCTTTTATTTGCTTATGCAGTAAAAGTGTAACTCCAGAAAGCAATAATGATAATGATATCCGTATGTTCAAAAATAAATGCTAAAATTCCTTTATAATTCAAAAAGCAAGTATCTAAATATAAATAAATTATATTAAATTGAATTAAATAAATTGAGTTAAAAATTAAAATGAAAGATTTTTTTCCTAAGAGTTTGGGCGAAGATCATGGGTGAGTATTATACATGGCAAAATATAGTAAATCATTGACTTGACATTTTCTCAGAAGTAGGGAAGGTCAAAGAGGCAACAAGGAAAGCCACTCTAGATTTAACTAAGAGCAAAAAAGACAAAAGTGATAAGAGTCATGGAAGAAAGTATTCATGTCATCTCAGAGTCCCCATTAGTCACTGAAGACAAATGGCTCGCAAGCAAAACTGCAGGGAAGCACAAGGTAGACATGAACATCCGCACCCACATGCATCTGACGGGCAAAGCCTCTGAGAAGGGTGATATAGCTTCAGAAACAGAAAAAAAAATAAAATCTAGAATAAACCATTGCAAACAGTACCAACGAGGAAGGAAGGATGAGACATTTTAAGAAAGAGAACCAATGTGAACTGTTAAGGCAGCATTCAGATCGAGTACATCCAAGATGGCAGAAGAGTAAATGGAAGCTACACTAACCTTGTCCCAGGACCAATCTGCAATTACAACTGAATTGTAGAGAAATCATCCCGGATAACCAACTGAACAATAGCCGGACAGAAGCCTTATAACCACGGATAGATGGAAGAAAACACTTCACCACAATGTGACTGGTACGGAGTGTGGAGCTGACATAAGGGCTGGCTGGGCTCCCATGGGTGGCAGCTGAAATGCCAGAAGAATATTTCAGTGGCTGGGGGTTTCCCTTTGAGAAATGTGGGGTCTAAACTCCAAGCTTGGCTCTCTAGCCTATAGCACCAGAGCATGAAAGGAACTCAGAGAACATTCAACTGTGAAAAGTGGAGGGTTTTCTGTCTGCCAAGGAGAGAGACAGAGAGCCTCCTTTTTTCTTCTTTTTTTAAAAATATATTTTACTGATTATGCTATTATAGTTCTCCCATTTTTTCTGCCCTTTATTCCCCTCCACCCTGTACCCCCCTCCCACCTTCATTTCCCCACCTTAGTTCATGTCCATGGGTCAAAAATATAAGATCTTTGGCTTCTCCATTTTCCATACTATTCTTAACCTCCCTGTGTCTATTTTGTACCTACCAATTATGCTTCTTATTCCCTGTACCTTTTCCCCAATTCTCCCCACTCCCCTTCCCTGCTGATAGCCTTCTATATAATCTCTATTCCTGTGAATCTGTTCCTGTTCTAGTTGTTTGCTTAGTTTGTTTTGTTTTTTTAGGTTTGGTTGTTAATAGTTTTGAGTTTGTTATCATTTTACTATTCGTATTTTTGATTATCTCCTTTTTCTTAGATAAGTCCCTTTAACGTTTCATAGAATAAGGGCTTGGTGATGATGAACTCCTTTAACTTGACCTTATCTGGAAAGCACCTTATCTGCTCTTCCATTCTAAATGATAGCTTTGCTGGGTAGAGCAATCTTGGATGTGGACCTTTGCCTTTCATGACCTCTAATACTTCTTTCCAGCCCCTTCTTGCCTGCAAGAAATCAGCTGACAGTCTTATGGGAACTCCTTGGTAGGTAACTATCTCCTTTTCTCTTGCTGCTTTTAAGATTGTCTCCTTATCTTTAATCTTGGGTAATGTAATTATGATGTGCCTTCATGTGTGCTTCCTTCTGTCCAACTTCTTTGGGACTCTCTGAGCTTCCTGAACTTCCTGGAAGTCTATTTCTTTTGCCAGATTGGAGAAGTTCTCTTTCATTATTTGTTCAAATAAGTTTTCAATTTCTTGCTCTTCTTCTTCTGGCACCCTGATGATTCAGATATTGGAATGTTTATAGTTGTCCAAGAGGTTCCTAAGCCTCTCCTCATCTTTTTGAATTGTTTCTTCACTCAGTTCTGGTTGGTTGATTATTTCTCCCTTATGTTCCATACTGTCGATTTGAGCCCCAGTTTCCTTCCTGTCACTGTTGGTTCCCTGCATATTTTCCTCTATTTCACTTTGTGTAGGCTTCACTTTTTCCTCTATTTTGTGACCATACTCAACCATTTCTGTGAGCATCCTGATTACCAGTGTTTTGAACTCTATATCTAATAGGTTTGCTATCTCTTCATCACTTAGTTCTATTTTTGAAACTTTGATCTGTTCTTTCATGTGGGCCATATTTCTGTCTCAGTGCACCTGTTGAGTAGTAAGATGTGGAGCCTTAGGTATTCACCATGGTGGGGCCACCCATGTGGCTGTGTGGTGGCACTGTATATGGGGGAGGGGTCCTAGAGGGAAAAGTGCTGCTTGCTTGGCTTTCAGTTGGCTTTCAGTCACTATCCCTCCTACCCACAAGCAAATTGGGCCCTTCTGGTGCTGACTTCCAGGTGGGTAGGTTTGTATACACTCTAAGACCCAGTGAGTCTCTCCAACAAACTCTCCTGTGAGGCTGGGAGTTTCTCTTGCTGCCGCAATCTGTACACATTTTTTCAGCCAGAGGTTTTGAGGCTTTAGTGCAGGAAAGCACTGGAATCCTGGGTCCCATTAAAGATCCTGCATGACAAGTTCCAACCCAGCATCTACTTCCAAAGAACCCTATGGGGATGTTTGGGAGCCAAAAGTGACCTCAGAAACCTGGCAAGATGGCCCATTTGCCACCTGGCTGGCAATGAGGATCTTTGTTTCTTAGTCTGGACAGTTAGGGTGATCTGGCTGAGGCAAGGCTCAGCAAAATCCCTTTTTAAATTTCATCTTGCTGTCTGGCCACGCTAGCTGTAAAGTTGCCCTTGGCAGTTCTGGCGAGACTTCCTGGGCTAGTGAAAAGACTTGTTCAGTGATGGGTTCTCCATCTTTGTAATTAACCAAATTTGACATCTTAGCCAATCTCTGAATCCAACACACTTCAATGTGTTATGAAAAGCATGTTTTGTTTATTTATTTTTCAGCTGATTGTAGGCTTTGGCTTGTTTTTCCTTTTATTTACATTCCTGTTTCTGCATTTATCCCTGGAAGCAATTTGGCAAGCAAGTGATAATTTTAAGATTAAGTAAGATCTTTTGTTTTTACTCACAGAATATGGTCTTTAAAAGGAGCCATCTTATTTTAGTCTATATAAAAGCCTTACCAAGGGGTTCTGAAATGAATAAAATTGACACCATCAATAAACAGAACCAAAATCATGGTCATTGATCATCATGCAAACAAACAAATCCGAAAGTATCTCCTGGCTTTGACAGTCCTTCCTTCAGCAAGAGCACAGAGCAGGAACCAAAATCTGGGAGTCAATTTAAGGTATTTGCAAAGATTGCTCAAAGTCCAAGTCCCCAAACCCTGAAATCCATTGACATCACCACAAAGTTCTGTTAATAACTGTTATTAACAGTTATTGGGGTGAGGGATTGAGGTAAGAAAGAATCCTTTTAGCTCCCTGAAAATGAGCTTTCTGTACAATGTAGTGAATTGAATAGTAACCCCAAAAGGACAGGTTCAAATCCTAACTCCCCATATCTGTGAATGTGACCTAATTTGGGAAAAGGGTAATTGCAGATGTCATTAATGATCTTGAGACGAGATCTTCCTGGATTTAGGTGGACCCTACATTCAGAGACTGTTGTCTTATAAGAGAAAGAAAAGGGAGATCTGAGACACTGGGGTGAAGCCCACGTGAAGACTGAGGCAGAGATTGGAGTGATATGTCTACAAGCCAAGGAACTAGGAAAGGCATGGAACAGATTCTTCTCCAGAGCTTTCAGAAGGAACCAACCCAGCTAACATCTTGATTTAGGATATCCGGCCTCCTAAACTGTGAAATAATAAATACCTGTTATTTTAAGACACCCAGTCTACAGTAACGGGTTTGTGGAAATTTGTTATAGCACCCATAAGAAACTAATACAGACAGAAAGTTGCTACTTACTTTCACGGTGCCACAGGCTGCCTGTTGGCTGAGCTGAGCTTTGATTCTGGGCAGGACTGAGTGTACTTTGAAGAGCCTGCGTATTAATGTAGCAGGGGTCATCAAAGAGATCCATGCGACACGTGTGCTTCAGCAGTGAGGTGTCTCTTTGGGACTGCACCCCTCTCTCATGGGCATTACCTGTAGCGATTGGTCATGATCAGTGCATGATGCTTTGCTTTGTAAATAATAAATAAAACCATCTTTGAGTCTAGAATTGATAGGAAGCAAAAAGCCACCCCCAACCCCTATAAGGATCGAATATTGACCTTTAGATTTGACCTGTAAAAATAAGATAAGCTCTGGTCTTTGAGGGAAAGCTCCCTCTCCTTGGTCTCCCTGCCCCACTGCTTCAACGACAGACAGAACAAGACCCTGAAGATCGCAGAGAAGAGCAGCCCAGCAGGAAAAGGCCAACTGCCCAGCAAACAGCGCCAACCCGCAGACAACACTGCTCAGAGCTGCAGTCCAGGAAGCAAGAAAACACACACGCCAGGTGGAACTTTGAATATCAATCATTTATACTCCTTGTCAAAAAACTGAACACTTGATTTAAAATGATTAAGAGCGGGAAGTCTCTCTTCTCTCTATGCCCAAAGTTTTGTCCTGCCCAGCTCAGCCTTGCAGCAACTCCTAAGGTCCACTCTGTTATTTAACAAGGAGTCGGTCGGTCTTCAGGTTATCTCCTCCTCCCCGCTTACTCTGTCCTCTCCTCCTCCACTTTCTACATAGTATGGCCAAAATGACTGTTTTATATTTTATTTTATTTTTTATTTTACAGAGAGGGGAAGGGAGGAAAAGAGGGCAAGAGACCCAGATGTTGAGAGAGAAACATAGATGTTGAGAGAGAAACATCTATTGGTTGCCTTCCATACACACCCCTGGGGTGCGACCTTTTTAGACAGAGGGGCAGGGAGGAAGAAAGAGAAGGAAACATCAACATGTGAGAGATACAGGGACTGGTTGCCTCTCTCATGCCCCCAACTGGGGACCTGGTCTGCAACCCAGGCTTGTGCCCTGACTGGGAATCGAACCAGTGACTTTTTGGTTCACAGGGTAGCATTCAATCTACTGAGCCACAACAGCCAGGGTGAAAAATGACTATTTTAGAACTGAAAATTTGATCATATTTCTCAGAGGTTCAAAACCCTTTAATTCCTTTCCATTGCATCTTCAAGTAAAGCTCAAAATCGTCAACAAGCCCTAGGCCCTACTCCTGGCCACCCACCTTCCCTTGTAACCCTTCTCCTCCCCAGTGTCTGCCAGGGCTCATGTTGGCCTTCTTGCAGTATGATCTCCACCTCGAGGCCATCTTCTATGATTGACATGCTCTTCTCTCCCCTTCTCCATCATCCTCATCCTTCAGGTGTCGGTTTAAACATCACTTTCTCAAGAGAGCCTTCTCTCACCTTCTCAGATGAGAGTTAAGTCTCTCTGCTTTCTGAGAAGTTTGTACTTGACCTTTGAAGCCCGTGTCACAAGTGTAATAAGTTCTGTTGCTTATGTTATTATTTTTTAATGTATATGCTACATCTACACTGCATGTTCCATGAAGAGAGGGATCCTGTCTCTCTTGTTCGTGGCTGCAGACTCCGCTCCTAGCACATGCCTGGCACATAAAATGGCATCAACAAATAGTTACTGGATGAATAGATATGAGCACCATATTTCACTACCTGACGGCAGGCAGTTAAAGCACTTTGTACTATCCAGATGGGTCTATCCTGAGAATGCCAGGATAGAATATTTTTGCTTTTCTGTCACAACTAGTACACTTATAGTTGTGGTCGTGTGTGCTACATTATGACCAGGAGGCTGCTGCGTGTGAAGTGGTGGCATCGACATTCCATTGTCTCACTGTAAAGCAAAGCGACATCTGTCCTTCTATTGTTTCAGTTACGAAACCCCTTCCACATGGTCCAAACAGGACTGACCTCATACTGAATTTCACATGGTGCAATGATTCTTGTAACGCATAAAATGGCAACCCGAGAGTACAGCCATGAGGGGAAGGCCAATCAGAAGACAATAGTTCTTACTACCTGCTCCTCCTTCACACCTTGTCTATCTGTCAGCGTTCCGTGTCACCTATGGCACGTCATAGTCTGTTTATGGGATACCCTGAGAAAGAACCAGGTCTTCTACTGAGGAAGGGGTTGACTAGGCATCTCATGTGTTTGCAGCATTTTACAACATATGACAGTTTCCATTTGCTTGGTTAAGTTACTTCATGAAATGTATTATCTAATTTAAACTAAACTTACTTTCACAAATGGATACATGGCTAAATGATCACTGCAAAGAAATCAAGGACTGAAGATTATTTTTCTTAGAATGATCTCCTCACATGTATTAGAACATATGAATAAGAATAATCTTATCTGATCTAAACTTTGACTTACCAAAAGTTAAAATTATTAAGATGTGAATGTAGATTTATATCAATTTTCTTTATCAATAAATACTTTAAATGTATATCGAGACTTGAGATATTATCTAATGATAGTATTCAGCCAATGTAATTAGCAAGACTTTAAAAAAATGTTTATCGTTAACTTTAACTTTGAAACTTTCTATTTTTGTGTTTTATAATACATGCATATATATTAGAGTATGTATTGATAACTTATACACAATTGAATTATCACTTATTTAGGAGTTCCTGCTCATAAAAATTTACTAAAAGTGGAATGTGACCTAAAGGGTTTGCAAGCAGTGCACTTTTAAATTAACATGAACCTGACTTCAGACCCCTGTAGTATTTGTGTGGCCTGAGGCATGTTACTTAACCTAAGTGTCAGCTTTCATATATATAAAATGGGGGTGCCTAGCTTAAAGTACAGCTGTGAGGATTAAATGAAAGAATGTGGGTGAGACACCCACTGAGCATAGTGCAGGGTGTCAAACTCATTTTCACCGGGGGCCACACCAGCCTTGAAGTTGCCTTCGAAGGGCCGAAGGTAATTTTAGGACTGTAAATGCGACTGCTCCTTCACCAGGGGTGAGGAGCTCTACAGTCGGCCCTTTGGAGGCAACCACGAGGCTGATGTGGCCCCCGGTGAGGATGACTTTGACACCCCTGGCATAGTGCCTGCCTCATAGTAGGCAGTCAGTAAATACTTCCTGTCAATGCTCAGCTGCGTATTTATGCATTGATGCTGGACCTCTGCACCTGATGCATATCTGTAGCTGTAATATTCTCCCCATTCCTTTCTCCATCTAACTTCTACTTATCTTCTAAGGTTCTGCTGTGCCCTGGCCAGGTGGCTTAGTTGGTAGGAGTAACCTGTACACCAAAAGTCTGCAGGTTCCATTCCCTATTAGGGCACATACATAGGTTGCAGGTTCAACCCCCAGTCAGGGCTCATTTGGGAGGCAACCAATCAATGTCTATCTGTCTGTCTGTCTCTCTTTCTCTCTCTTCTTCTCTCTTTAAAATCAATAACCATGTCTTCAGGATTTTTTAAAAAAGATTCTTCTCTGATCCACCTCCTTCAGGAAGGCTTCCCCTAAGTTCCTCCCTCCCCCAGGGTGGGCAAGGTGCCAGCCTCTGACACTCTGTAGGTATCTGTTTACTTGTCTGTCTCACTCTTGTGACTACAAACCCCCTGAGTCCTTGAGGAGAGACCAGAATCGACTCATCCATGTATCCCATTCATCTACAGTGCCTGGTAGAAAGCAGATGCTCAGAAGGAAAACATGTGCCAGCTGAGTGAACAGATGACGAGTGTCTCCCCATTTTGACCCCAGCATGTTCTAAACACCCTGAGCCAGCCTTCAGCACTGGGCGCTGACCCACCTGCCCCTCGCAGGGTGCTGACACTCCTTCAGAAATACCAAGCGTGCCATCCCACAGGGCTGCACAAAAGCACCAATGTCGACACTGGTCTGTCTTGAAAACTACCCTTGTTTTTTTTTTTTTTTCCAAATGTGCCACTATATTTAAGTCAACAGTCTTGTCTTAAATTTAAAAAATAAAAAAGAGATCTCACCCTGTACCCAAATTTAAAATCTTTCCAGGGTGAAGTGTGTGGTGGATGAGGCTTAACCACACACACCACCCATTATGCATTCCAAAAGTTCTTTGTGCCAAGCATTACCCTGAGAACCCATCCAACCAGCCTATGATGAGAAGACTTGTGGCAGAAAATAAATATACGCACAGTGTGTATATTGTAAGTACCAATGTTTTTAAGTGCCAGCCCTTAGGGTTTATGGGAATTTAACATCTTTTTGATTAAAAATATCAACATTTCCATTTTAACTTGAAAGCTGGGAAACATTATTCTATTTTGCTAATTATTTTTTCCATAAGGGAATTTGTTACTAAGGATAGGTATATTTTTATACAGCTGGCAATAAATACCATTAACTCCTTCAACAACCAGAAGCCTATTGCTTCTGGAATTCAAGTTTGGGAGGAAATGTCTCGGGAAGAAAAAGCGAAACCTTATTGAAAATATTTGTATAGGTGTCTCTCAAATGCTTATGTATGAATCTCTGGGAAAAGACATAAAATATCTATTTGCTATTCTAGTAACTGCTATGAATTTGCTCATTGGTCAAGAGTTTCAGGTCACTGTTTAGACATATGCCCAAGCAGACACAGGCAGGCCCCAAGACAAGACACCTGGTTCCTGAGTGTCTGTGGATGAAAGGACATGGAGGTAGGAAAGTCCTTCCTACCATAATAGGAAAAACCACACAGGTGTCGTGGCCCCTGGAGTGGGGGCTCAGTCTTTCTATCCCTCAGAGCCTCAGTGACTGAGGTCCAGGGAGAGGGCTTCCTGCGTTCTGGTTCCTATTAGAAGTAGGGGACCTGCTTGTTTAAAGAAACAGTGTTGTAGCTCAGTGCTTGACCCACTGGACACTAGTCACTGGGTGAACTGCTGAATAAGTGAAGAATATAAAATGAGATAAAAACAGGGCATGGGGATGACTCCAAGAGAGCTTCAGCACCGGCAGAAAATGTCACGACACAACAAGGCACGTGTGCTGTGCTCCTGGCTGCTGGGTCCTTGGGTGAGGGATTCTGGAGTAAGGAAAAGGAGGGAGGGAGAGAGGGAGGAACAATGCCTCCTGGGGAGCACAGTTTTAAAAAGACATTTACATTTACCATCAATTGAATTTGCTTTAGTCATATTATTAAGAATTAGTTTAAAATTTTATATGACTTTAAAGAATGGCATGAAGTTTTCACATCATCAAAAGAAGCCATGTTTTTGAAGAATTTTAAATACTGCATTAGCTCACAACTCATTATTTTTGCAGGTTGGATGAAAGTGGTTATTATAGCTGTACAAAAAAAAACAATAAATCCTCATGTTCCCCTACTGTATAAAAATTTAAACAATTAATAGATTACATTGGTACAACTCCTTCAGAAATACAAAAGTATCCTTGGAAGCAACTACCTTCTACATGGCCAGTTCCTGCTAGTTTAACTAGCATCCCTGAGTGTGGTTATCCAACTCTACCCTCCCCTGTACTATTTGCACTGCCCAGTTATCTCCCCCTGTAAACCTGCAAAACTTTTTTTCCCAAATAAATAAATATTTCCAATGATTTATAAGACTGCAAGGACTCCCTGTCAGTATGCCTTGTTTTATGGAAATATATTTCCAATCTGACAGTTGCAGCCTTGCATTGTGTGTTGTGGAAAAGCAAGCCTGAGCGGGGCGGGCGGAAACCATAATTGGGACTCTCACGTTTCAGATTTCTTTTTGTTGCCTTTGCTAAGCAGAAATAAAGGTTTTATATTGATCCTAATGGCTTTGACAAGCATTAATTTTCACATTAGCCTACTGTCTGATCTTCGAAGTGGGGGTCCCTGGAGTTTTGAGCAAAGAAAGCACCTTTGCAGTGAGAGCTTTCATGATGTCACGGCAGTGAAAGATCCCATAAGGCAGAAGAACAGCGTGGTAGAAGGAGGAACACAACCTTCAAGTGACACGCACGTGGCATTCAGCATCTCTTGGCACATGGGAGCCTGCTGCTGAAGTAGTGTGTGTTTAGTTACATACACCTGCCTTTCCCATGAAGTGTTTGAAAGGAGGGCCCACATATGACTACGTGACTTAAAAAGAATAAGGAGATGCCCTGACTGGTGTGGGTCAGTTGGTTGGAGCACCATCCGGTAGACCAAAATGTCATAGGTTCAATTCCCCATCAGGGCACATATCTAGGTTTCAGGTTCAATCTCGGTCAGGGCGCGTATAAGAAGGCAACTGATCAATGTTTCCCTTTCACATCTCTCTCTCTCTCTCTCTCTCTCTCTGTATGTTTCGCTTTCTCTCTCTCTCTCTCTCTCTCTCTCTCTCTCTCTCTCTCTCTCTCTCAGCAATGAAAAGGAACAAGAAGGCACCAGTTGATGTTTCTCTTTCACATTTCTCTCTCTCAGCAATGAATATCCTCAGGTGAAGCTAAAAGAAAAGGAGCAAGGAGAGTGGCAGCCGGGGAAGAGTGGCTGCACCTACCTGTTGCCCCGCTCTGTTCCAAACAGTTCTCATACACGTTGCTGCCCTTGGAGTTCCCAGGCTGTGCGAATGAGAGATCATAAAACGTTTATGAACATAGTATATATTCCTAAACTTCAAAAAACAAATACAACTCTAATGATACTCCCAGCAGAATACAGCAGACAACTTCACTTTCTGATACAGGAAGTGTCTGATGATTAAAAAAAGAGAGAGAGAGAGAGTGGGGAAAAGGTAGACTCCTTTCGACAGTGCATTGTTTTGGAGCTGCGGAGAAGGGTTGTCAAGGCTGCCCACTGTAGGGCTCACGTCCTGAGGGATATTGCTTCTGCTTGGGAGGTCACATTCCAGGACACAATCCAAGCCTCAGCAAGAAAGTGTGACTTCCAGGACACTTGTATAAACACTGGCCATTTAGCAAACCTCTTTCTAACCATAAAGTGGCAGACTGGAGCTCTACTCTGCTGAGGTTTGTGCCAGGCTCACTTTTTATACTTAAAAATCTCATGCTATTTTTAGTAATGGAATGGGATCTACTGATGCTTCTAAGGAGTGTCTTTGCTTTAGAATGATTAATCTGGCAGTTTTGTGCAGGACCATTTGGGGGAGTGAAATTATACATAAGGAAGGGGCTTTCAGAATCATCTGGGCAAGTGAGGACCAGAACTTAGAAAGATACAATAGGAATGCAAAAGGTTGGATATATTCAAAAGATATTTTCAGGATAGAACCCTAGGTCTGGAGGATTGTTGATATGGCGCTCGAAGTGTGAGAAACACAAAAGACTGTATAGATTACAGAAAGAGCAGCAATGCTGTTATTTAACATGAGTGAACCAGTACAGAAATCTAGTTTGGAGCAAGGAGAAAACATTCAGTTCAATTCTGATATGAACAAGCAATGCAATGTTTGTGGCATGACAGCTGGAGAGAGAGGCAGGAGCTGGAAACAGAGAAGCCGTGGGAGTACACACATAGGTGGCAGGCCTCAGGAGAAGTCAGGGCGAAGGGCAGGGCACTGGAGCGTGCTTTCTTGTAGGTAAAGCAGGGGCTTGGATTCCCAGAAGAGGGGATGGATGCAAGAATACAAGATACAAAAAGAAAAGATGCAACTTACATGGAAATGCATCAAAAATAAGATGAACTGACAGATGATAGATGGTTACATAGGATAACATAGCAATTACAGTAAAATGTTAATTGTAGAATCTAGACAGTGAGTATATGAGTGTTCACTATATAATTTTTTCAACTTTTCTGTATGTTTGAAAATTTTCATAATAAAATTGGGAAAACATGACAAAAAAAGAAAAATAGCAACTCAAGATGCAAGATCAGTATCACACAATGAAAACATTGTAGAGGCTAACAGGAGAGGTCTAAAAGAAGACGAAGAAGAAGAAGAACAAGAAGAAGAAGAAGAAGAAGGGGAAGAAGAAGAAAGCAACAGGTATCAAATGCTGGAGACGAATTCAGAATACTGAAGAAGGAAATAAATTTAGCAATTAAACCATTGGTGACCACTGTCCAAGTAATTTCTATCAAGTTGTCAAGTAGAGTTCCGATCATAAAAGTGTAACAGATTTGAACACAGAGGTAAAGACAGTTTTTTTCTAGAAGTTTGTCGGTAGAAGACAGATGAGGAGGTGGGGCATTATCAGCTGGGTTGGAGGAACCCAATTATTTGCAGACAGAAGGGAAAGAACTGGTAGACAAAGGGAGAACAAGGATTGAGACAGAGGTTGATGGACAGAACAAGAGCACAGAACTGGTAGGAAGGGGTAGGATTAGGAGCTCAGGAGAAAGAGTAGCTGTGGAGACAGTAATTAAGGAAGAGAAGCAAAGAGAACACAGGATGCCTTGGAGGTGGGAAAGCATGAAGTTGAGGATAGCACGTTGGACTGCCCTGTGGTTCCCAGTGAACTGAGCAGTGAGGTCAGCTGCTGGGGCTGAGGCTGGGGAATTAGGAGTCAAAATGATCTACTCCAGGCTTCACCAATGATTCACCCTCTGGCTCTATAATGAGGAAGATGATACTTTCTCTAAACTAGCATTTGGAAACCCTCAAATTAAGCTCTCTAATGATAAGGACAGAATCGCATTGCTAGTTCCAATAATAATAAAACATTCACTTACCAAATAGCACAATTTTTCACACCGTATTGGGCAGTAAGCCATTTGTTCTGGGGCTTGAACTTTGATGCGCACATCTGAAATGCCACCCACAGGTGGCTGCTTTCCTGGTATTTCATTGTAATACTCATGATCTTCTCTGTCCTCCGCATGGTCGTCAGTGTGCACCTCCTCACTGTAAGGGAAAAAAAGAATCCCCGAGAGGCTGGGCGGGAATTCAAATGCTGTAGGGGATGCAGAGGGATCAGAACCATGCAAATCATCCTGAAAAACTTTGCCTTCATGTTGTAAGTTTACAGATGTGCTTAAGTAATGTCGAACATCTGGGTGGAAGCAACCAGATGGCTGAGTTGTTTAGATTTCTGCAGACAATTAAAGTGGGGTAAGCCAACCAAAATGCCAAGGGTGATGCTTTTGTGCCTTTCCCCCTCCAGTAATTAAAAAAAATATATACACAAATATATGAACTCCTTGAATGTAAGGCATTTTGTCAATAGGATATAAAAATGCTGTTTTCCTAGGTATCTGCAGCATGCTTTGTACTATTCTATAAATGCTTTGCTTAAAGAAAATGTAGATATTAGGCAGAGGGCCTGGCCCAGTTTTTTAAACCAAGATGAAAAAAATTAAAAAGCTATGGCCAGCTATCTCGTCTGCACAGATCTAGAGAATACAGGATTCATAAAGAAGTACTACAGCCATATGTGGCAAGAGGATAGATTTATGTAAACATGCATTGTTTTTAAAATTGAAACAGGGCAAAAAAAATAAATGTACTTGTCTTCCAAACTGGAATTAGCAAAAGTTTCGTATGAAAAGGAACAAATCAAGTCCTTTTGGACTGAACCGACTTGGCCGACACGAGCAGTTTTGCTGGGTTCCTTACACGCCAACGAAGGCGCAGCGCTGAGATGTGAGCACTGCCCTGGGGGCGAGCCAACCACCAGTCCACATGGTAACAAATCCAGTGTTTTTTGATATACAAAGTGACAAATTATTGGGAGAAATGTATTTAAAAGTGCCCAAGAGTTCCATTTCTCAGGTGTGAATTCTGTTAGCCAGGGCCTCACTGCATTCCACTGGCCTGAAAGCCTCCAGCCTTCACAGCAGCCCATCTGTGCCTCAGAACAACCGGGACCTTGGCCGCAGTGCTTGGGCCCACGGTTTGGCTGGGGCTGATCTATTTACACTGCAAACCAGCAAACTAACAGGAACTCTTGCAAAAGACTCATTATTTTGCTCTTCGTTCTTGATTTTTTTTTTTTTTTACTGATATGCTAGGGATTTGGGGTTGAAACAAATCTGAGAAATTTACTGGTGTTTATTACTTTGCGATGCTATTTAATGAATTCATAGTTGTGTATGACACCAGAGAAACACAGCTGATCCCTTCTCACTTTCAGTGTCTCCTCTAAACTTGTTACAGATCAAGAGGAACCATCTGGATAAATATGAATGGAACAAAATATAAAATGTTACCATTACTTTGTACTGAAACTGCCTATTTATAAGAAAAAATTACTCATTTTGTTAGTTAACTTTAAAATGCTGTATTAACTTAAAAATTAAACAAAATATAGTAAGTCAAATAATTGTAGAACTCTTGGCTGACCTTTCACAAGAAGCACTCAAAGAAGGATTTTTCAAATATTGTTTAAACCGGAGCTCAAAAGCCTGCCCTATGGTACTTATGACATCCTGGGCCATTCCGTTGTGGCATTCCAGTATGTGGCAGGCTGCAAAAGGACACATGAAAAAATTATAACAGAATTTTAGTGAGAGCAGATTATATGAAATCAAAATCCTTCCAGAGCATGCATGAACTGGTAGTTGAAGAAAAGGGTGAGGTTTACAAGCTCTACTCAGCAATGAAATGACATAATAATACTCCACATTCCACATGCATCAAAGAGAAGACACACTCAGATTTTGTATCTAAATATCTCAAAACACAAATTTTGCTCTCACGGCAGGTATTTTGGGCCCATGTGTTTATAAAAGTAGGATGATTTTGACTAATACTCAAGTTCAGTGTTAGCTCTTAAATTCAATACAAGAAGTGCTTAGGACAGCAACCTTCACGGAAGATTAGGTTTTCAGCCTGGTCCTTGCACGGTACTCTACAGAAGATTGAAAAAAGGTAACTTTCCAAAACTCCCCACCCATCCCCCCCAAAGGGGTATGACCTACTAGTGAAGACAGAGGCTTTAGAAGACCCCCTCCTCTAGCTATCCCTCTGCCCTCTCACCGCCAGCAGCAATGCTATGGTAATCCCTGTCCTTAAAACCCTACGAAACGTCTGTCTCCAATAAGCAACAAAATCAAGATTTTGTGATGCTGACATTACCAGAAGATACCACTGTTTTATCAGACACTTTCTCTGAGAAGCAGTTACTGGGAAGGGCTAGTCTTCACAAGCAAATGAGAGAAATAAATTGTGGAGGGGGCAGCTGACAGAACATCACAAACAAATGAGCAGATCTGCTGCCATATGTAAAACTGGGAGCTTGTGTTCAGGAACTGTGAGATAATCTCCCCACCATTAGGAATACCATTCTTGCCTTGAGCAGAGCGTGGGAGTATGGTGTCACGCTTAGGGCCTTGCAGTATGAAGGTTTAGTTGAATCTGAGGTTTCATAACAATGATTTAGAAAGAGTCCTGAGGATGACTTCAAGGTAGAAGCAACGTCTCGTGAGAAATGTTAAAAATATATACATAGGTTTGCATAGCCTGAGCAATTGCGGGATAAGGAAGAGCTTAATAATGGTCAAATATACACAAGAATGTTGTAAAAACTGTCAGCTATTCTCTGAGAATAGGAAAGTGAGTGCATGGGAAATCAGATTAGACACTGGGGAAGCATCGTGGGTCTTGGGAACCCTAAAGCCAACACTGGGACACAATACTAACACCTGACTTGATGAAACAATTTAACTGTGTTGACTTGGAAACCTAATTTTATGCTTTGCATTGTCTTGGGAAGAATTTTGTATTTATTCACAGTAAGAGCTGATTCATTCACATCTGACTGAACTTGCAGAGCCTGCAGTAGCAGGTTATGGTAGTCCTATGTTGATAATCATATGAGGAAATATCAGATAAAGCCCTAACTGGTGTGGTTTAGTGGGCCGGGTGTCGCCCGACAAACCAAAAGCTCACCAGTTTTGATTCCCAGTCAGGGCACATGCCGTGGTTGTGGGCCAGGTCCCCCCAGTTGGGGGTATTTTTTTCTTAAAAATAAAGAAATTTTTTAAAAAGTCAAATAATTGTCATTTCAGATTAGCTTGATGTTGATTTAAAGGATTTTCCTTTGAACACTTTTGGAAGGGGTGGGGGCAGGGTGCTGTGACTCAATCAAACAATGCTAAGGTGTCCAACTCCCCGAGTTATTGATCACTTCTTATGAAGTTGTCCATTTATAGAAGCAACCTGGATCCTAAAGTAGACCAGGAGCTACTTACAGTTTTGGAAACCCAGTTGGGAATATCTATAAATTCACACCCTTCTTCAGTCTGACATTTGATATAGCCCTTCTTTTGCTCTACAGCCGCTTCACACAGTGACCGACACACATGAGTTTTAAGATTACGTTTTGAAAAGATATGATTTGACTGAGTAAACTCTGAATTCCCTGAATCTCATCAGTAATTCTACTGTGAGACACTGTCCTCAAGTGTATTAAAAGAAGGCCCACAGTGAGCCCCCACTGTGAGGCATGTGCTTCCAGCCCTGACCGCACGGATGACTGCACGGTTGTTTGTGGAAACGGTCTCCTCCCCCCGAGTCAGGCCTCATATCCTCAAACGCACAAAGTGCCCTTAGAGATGTGGCCTCCAGTTGAGCCAAAAAAAGTCATGTTACATTATGATTTTTTTAAAAAAGTAATTCACTTGAATTATTTTTTCATCTCATGAATTCCTAATTCAAAAGAAAATGAAGACCAGAAATCATATCAAAATGGACATAAACATTTTTGTAACTTTATTTTTTCTTAGGATCAAGGGGATGTCCAGAGATAAGCATGGGGAAGACAATGAGAGAGGCGGAAAGTTCAGACATAAATGAATGGATAGATGGAAGGAAGGCAGGCAGGCAGGCAGGCAGGCAGGGAGGGAGGGAGGGAAACCAAGTGTGCCTCCCAAGAGAGGGATGAGAGAACAAGGATGTTGAAAAGAACTCTGTGAAAAGGCTCAGATCCAAGTTCAGGTTCCAATGTTACCACAGTCTGTGTGACCCCAAACAGGTTGCTCTACAGCAAGGCCCTCACCTGCCGAGACAGGGCACTGGATGATCTTTGAAGTGCCTTGTTTTACAGAAATCTTATCCTTCTTCTGTCACAGGACCTTAAACCCTCTGAGGAGCATGGCACACTGGGCTCACAGGAATGAATGAATCAACTAAACCCACAGCCGTGGCCACCACTCCTCATATACTCCTAACACATTTTATTTCTCTCAATTTTTCTGATTCTGATACTTGAGGTTTAGGTCCTATACCTGGGATGATGCCTCAGACATAATTTCCTGCTTTGTTTTGGATAACCTTGCTACAGCCACATTACTTTTTTAAGAAGACTAAATGGAAAAGAAAAACAAGTGATGCCCATCCCCACAAAAGAAACATCACTGGACGAAGGCTGGCCCTGTGCAGATGCTCCGCGCAGCCTCCCCACCTGCAGAGGGCGCGCATCTGACAGTGCCGCTGCTGCTGCCGCTCACACGCTGCTCTGCCACGCTGCCTTGGTTCTTTTTTAAGGTGGTCACGGGCCAAAATGGGACAGGCTCTAAATCACATACAAATATGCCCATTTTCTTAACACATCTCCAAAAACTCAGATAAGCAGCCAGTTTGGCCAAGAAATGTCCAACCTTTAGCTAATGGAAAGGAAGAAAGACAAGTATATAAAAAGTCCCAATTCCCAAAAGAATGTGACTTTCTAGTGATATAATAACTTTGCATGGGGGCCTGAGTTTTGACCTCCATGTCTAGAATCGGATGCACATCTGGGTTCGTTTCGTTCATCCTTGTAGCCAGACAGACCCACACTTAAACCCTTGGGTATCAGGCACTACTATACCAAGTAGGATTTAAGAGAACCTTAGATTCAAATTCTTCCATCTTTTACATTTGGTTTCCTAATGGGATAGTCATAAACAAGAGGTGGAGACTATTCTTAGAGGATAATAGGCTCTTCTTTACTGTTATATTTGTTTTTTGAAAATTTTAAAAATATTTTATTTATTTTCTGTTAAACAGAGGGGAAGGGAGGGAGGGAAACATCGTGTGGCCACCTCTTACACACCCCCTACTGATGATGACCTGGCCCACAACCCAGGCACGTGTCCTGGCTGGGAATTGAAGTGGTCACCTTTTGATTCGCAGGCCAGTGCTCAATCCTCTGAGCCACAGCAGCCAGGGCTGTTTTTTAATAGACTTTAAACAAACAAACAAACAAACAAACAAAAAACTGTTTTCTGGTTTTGTTGTTGCTGTTAATAGAAAACTAGAAATTCAAAAGTGCAGTTCCTCATATTAACCACCAGATGGTGCTGTGGAATTGAAGTGTGGGGCCCACCACCCATTAAAAAGTCAGTCCACATTTAATTGATGCAACCAAGCACACTAGTGCATGTATTTTACAACTATAAACATAAAACTAAATAAATGGGCTAATTTAAATTGGTTTAACAATCTTTTATATTTATTTTTTAACTTTCTTCAGAGACTCAGAACCATGGCCTTCCTGTATCCAGGTAGTCCAAGTAAACCAGGTCCTCTTAACAGATTAGGTTCAGAGAAAATATTTAAACCTTCCTGGACTGCTACACAATTGGAGTAAGAGGTGAAGAGATTTCTTCATTTATGGCAGTTACAGGGGCAGGCTGTTATTAGTCACTAAGTAAACTCAAAACATTCTTACTGGAACTTACCCTTTTCTACAGAAAAAGCCTCTTATAAAGTGAGGAGCTTGCTAAAGGGTCCCAGCCAAAATGGAAAAAAATGGCAACTGCGCTGACTTGAATACACTAATGCTAAAAGTGAATCAAGCAAGCATTCAGGTTCATTAGCACGAAGCCTGGTCTCCCCTGCCTGTCTTCACTTCCTGTCGGCCTCCTCATCCCTGAGGTAAGGCTCCTGCCTCTCCCAGTCCACTGACCGCCTGCTTCCCAAGGTGGCCAATGGCCTGTCAACTGCTGAACTGAATGGCATTTTCCACTTTCACTCCCCTTGACTCCTTTGCTAGTGGGGGACGTTCTAGGGTGTCTTCTCCCAGAGAAACCTGCTCTTCGCCCTCCTTAGGTGCTCAACTCATCTGGTTTTCTCCTGTTGCCCCGACAACTCCTCTCTCCCCACTGTCTCCCCCAACTTCTTCCGCTCCCTGAAGCCCTCAGCCCTCTTCCTTCTGGGCTCCTCCTTCAGTGATCTCACTCACTCTAGGGCTAAGAAGTTGTAGTTTTTCCAACACCCCCACCGAAGACCTGATCTAGTACGTTTCCATTCGTTCATTCTCTCTCTCTCTCTCTCTGTCACTCACTGCCTCTGCCTACCACCATCACTCTCTCACCCCCGGACTTCTCCTGCCTATTGAACATTTCCCCCTGAATAAATCAAACTCATCAAGGAGATTTTATAACATCATCTTTCTGTGTTCATTATCTTTTGTATTTACTCTAAAATTTAGAATATTTTTCCTTTTAGAAATGTGACAGTTATTCATTGTAGGAGTTTTAGATAAAAAGACCCAAGAAGAAATTAAAATTACACGAGTCTCACTACCCACAGATAGCTGCCACTAACATTTTGGCATGTGCCACTTCAGCTTTTTTCCATGTGTATCTACTCCCAAAAAATTACCTGGGATAGTACTACACACACTGTCTCATAATCTGCTGTCTGCATTTAATAATACTGTGAATATTTTCCCCATGTCATTATTTATTCTTCTAGAATGCTAGCTTTAATGGTTGTGTAGTATTGTACAGTCTACGGATTTATTTAAATACTTTGTTATTCATGAATATTGAATTAATTTTATTTTTCCATTACATAAATAATATATGACAATCATCTTTACTGCTTAATCTTTGTTCATGCCCTAATTATTTCCTTAAAAGTGAAATTGCTGGTCCAAAAGCATTTACCTTTTTTTTAAGTTTTGGTAGAAATTGTCAGATTGCTCTCCAAAACATCTGGACCACACT
The DNA here is from genome assembly GCA_004024845.1 of Tonatia bakeri. Lineage (NCBI taxonomy): Eukaryota > Metazoa > Chordata > Mammalia > Chiroptera > Phyllostomidae > Tonatia > Tonatia bakeri. Next base: position 31,459 of record PVIA01004844.1, on the reverse strand, counting down.
CCCACTAGAAGTGTTCAGGAATACCTACTACTCTAAACTACATTTCACTTTTATCCATGTTTGAGATTTGACGATGAAATGATATTTAATTATAATTTATGTTTCTTTGAATGTGGTAAGGTTAAACTTAAAAAAATGTAAATGCTTCTTGGTGCCTGGTAATGCTCTTTTGTAAACGTGTGCTCAGGGTCTGGAGCTGGTCCAGGTGCTCACTGGCTGGACGAGCTTCGGAGAGCCAGCTCCTCGTTCTCAACTCCAGCATCTGCATCTATGAACAGGAACGATATTCACACCTACCCTCTAGGGCTGCTGTGAAGATGAAATGAAACAAAGCAGACAAAATACTCTTGGCATATAAGAGCATATAGTAAATGGTAGCTATTTCTTTTTTATGGGGGCGGGGGGGCTAGATTTCTATAGGGTTTTTGTCTTTTTCCTATTTGTACAAATCCCTGTTCCAAATCACACAAGATAATAGCTACCATTCACTGAATACTTACTATAAGCCTGCCATTGAGCTATTTGCACTGCATACAGTATCTCATTAAATCCTCAGGACTGATTTCTATTTCTTCATCAACCTTTGTATCTAAACAGTTCCCAAGTACTGTTAGGTCACAAATTTGTCCAAATGGTCCCTTCCTCCCCCAAGGCAGTTTAGAACTAATGAGGTGTCCTCTGAACCGGACTCTATAATTCCAGATGGCTTCTCTGCCCAATTTCACTTTAAAAGATACAAATGCCAGAAAAACGATCACTTTACAACTGCAATAGAATGACCAAAGCCAGAATAATATTTATGAAGTTCAGAATCTGCAAAAGTTCCCAATGACCATTTGACCAGCATTCAAAACCCTCCACAGTCCATTTCCGGCCTGTCTGGTCAGCCACAGCTCCCCTACTTCTACCCCCTCCCTCTGTGTAACCCACCCTTACACACAAACACACACGCACACACACAGCATAGGCACACGTGCACATGCACGTCGCCCAAGCACACAGCCCAGAGCTCTCATCACACGGCTCTGGGACCTGTGTCTCCCTTCATTTCTCCCGCACGTCCTGACGGCGCCCGCTGTATTCCCGGCACTGTTCTCGGGGCTCCCCATCCCTATGCACATGCTACGGGTCACATTTCTCCCTGCTGCTAAATGATGAGCCCACCGTGGCCACCAGGAGTTGTTCTTCTTGCACAGCATTAGCTCAGTTTCTCATATACTGGTGTGTAATTAGTTGTTTGTAAACTTGAAAGCTGTGTCAGTACCTCTGTGCAGAAATTCAGGCTCAGAGGTTCGGGTAAGGGGAAAGGATTTAAATCTTGAGGGGTGGGCAAGCAGGGGTATGTTGAGAATACAGTGGCTACTCACAGAGGTTTTAATAGACAAGATAAGAGAAGGGAGGAGGGGACAGGAAAAGGGGCAATAAGTGATAGGGATGTACGAACTTTTTAATCCAAGAAAATTAGGCCATGTCTTTAAGTCATCTGTCTGCTAGATAGGCCTGTGTCCTTAAAGAAGAAAGATGAGATGAGGAAGGAAAGAAACTGATGCTTTCTGTGTTCTCTCAGTTACTCCTTCCAACACCGCCAGCAGGGAGTTACTGTCACTCCCACTTAAAGAAACTGGGGTTCAAGGATGGGAGACAACTTGACTCAGGTCGTATGGTGAGATGCTGGAAGAATTAGGATTCCCACCCAGTCTGTCCAGCTCCAGCATCTTTCTTATTTTCTCTTTGGTCTGAGGCTAGAGGGGGAAAAAACCCTGAAACCTATTTGTACTATTTCTGTCTCTCAAATACCAGCCATAAACTCAGTCCACAGTTTTCATAAATGTCTTCTCAGAATCCCTGTGGATCCCATTTAAGCAGCTTAGCTCTGAAGAATTACTCAAACACCAACACATGAACTTTCAGAGTGAATGAGCCACATCCTTTTCTCTGCTTCTCCCATTTCGCTTAAGCAAAGGGGATATTCGCAAGCATGTAGATGGTCTTTGGCTATTACCCTCAGCCACCCGCCTTAACTTTGAACTTCTCACCACCATTTACTGAAGGGCAATGACATGCCCAGAGATAGTCAGTGATTGATGGCAGAGTTACTAAACATCTAGATTTCCTGACTTGTTCTTTTTTTCACCTTGTCCTTTTCGGGATAAGATAAAAGACTTGGTTGTTCAGAGGCCTTCCTAAAAATAGCATGCAGTTATTCTTTGGGGAGGCTCAGGCTTATTTAAAAGAGGTTGTTCTTCTCTGGTGTCCTTTGTTCCGGCCCCACACCCCCGCCTTCCCTTCACTAGTTCCTGTCTCTCTACCCACTCTGACCATAACCTGTTCTTAAGAGTGAGTCAGTTTCAATGAAGTACTGCCTAGTAGTCACCACCTGTTCCTTCCTCTCCACCTTGCCTGGGCCATGATCTTTTGGCAAGCATTTACTGGGCACCTAGTATGTGCCAGGTTCTGTGCAAGCAGCTGGCCCTCATAATATGATTTCCAGCCATCACCACAGTTCCTGCTGTTGGATCTCCCAGTGTTAAGGCTTCTCTCTGAATCCATCCACTGCATCCTGCTTTGTGAACAGCATGCTCCGCCCATTTGCCCACAGGATCATGTGCCCTCTAGAGGCCTATCATCCAAAAGCATCTCCGTATGCAATCTGCATTCTACTACCTTCTACTCATTTGCTCCCCAGCATGCCATGTACATTTCAACCTCTGTGTCTTATAGCTTTTTGAGTTTCCAAATTCCACTCCATATACACTTAATAAATGTCCTGGGGCAAACTTAATTCCTGGAATGGCAGAGGATGCTGCCCAGCTAATAGGTTCTAGTTAAGGAGGAGAAGTGTCCTAACACTCATCCCTAAGAGGAGTCCAAATGACCCAGAGTTAGGGATGAGAAGCAGTAATAACCATGTCTGTACAGAGAAGTCCAATGACCTAAGGAACTTACGGTTCTTGACCCAAAGTGCTGCTAGGAGATGAATTTCTTGGGCTACCTTGCTAAATCCTGAGACAAGAATTCCAATCACCTCACTCTCCCATTCATTCAGCCATTCAACGGGATAGCTATTGGGTACCACCTATGTGTTAAGTGTCGTGATGAGAGCCTGAGGAAAAAATAGTGAAAAAGGTGAACAGTTCCTGCCTTCTTGGAGTCTTTGGTGAGTAAACACATCAACAAGTGAGCAGATAAAATAAAAATGTGGGAGAAGTGTTAATAAAAAGAAAAATAAAGGGCTATGATGACGCAGAGTGGGATATGGAAACTGGAGATAGGAGGTGCTCTCAACCAAAGACGGTCTCTCTGGAGAAGAGACATTCAGACTGAGATCAAAATGAGGCAAAGCCAAACACTCAAAGTGACATGCTGGGCCCTTACAAGTGCATAAGCTACACCACCACCACCACCACCCCGCCCCACGGAGGCCCATCCAGGCCAATAACCCCACACGCTTGGGTCTCATCCATGGTTCATTTGTCCACTGAAGATGTCCAGCCCTTTCTATCAGATCCAAAGCAGCTTTCCTTCTGATTAAACAAATAGATAAGGCTTTTTTGGTGTATGGGTCTCTCGAGTGATTGAGATTTAAACCCCACCTATATATTTTTTCCACTGTGCTCTGTGATTTATTTCCAATTCAAATTTACATAATACTTCCAGAACCCAATTCAGCACTCTGGTGATCTTTATCACTCTGTCTATTGAAAATAATTGTTTGTTACTTTTTAAAGTTGGCATATATCAGCTCTTAAGAAAATCTAAAAGTTGCTTTCCATACCTCGTTGATTAACTGGATCTTTAGCTACGTAGGCAACATAGTCTGTAGTATCCTATAAAAAAGGGAAAATGATTGCATTTAAAATGAATGGATTGTACTGTTGAAAGATAAGAGTACATTTGACATGATACCGAGGCAAGTGAGGCAAGGACGTAAATATTAATGTTAAGAGAAAAGAAAAGCATCTTAGGAGGAAACATAAACAAATATACACTATATAATTTAGTAATTGTGGGGTCCATGTTCTCTGCCCTTGAGTAGAGAATCTGAAGGTTAAAGATTAGAGACAGATTGTGTCATTAAGATTAAAAGAGAACCCAGATAGGAAATATGTTAGCACATATGTGCTTTAAAAACAGTTAGGGGCTGTGATTCTCTCCTGTGCTGAAAGGTGAACTGCCAGGGGTTACGCCATCACGAAGGTTCATGAACTAGGATGTGGAGTCATGATTTCCCAGTTGTCCAAGTAGACACCATGTACATCAGAAAACAGATTAAAGAAAAACTTTCGGTTTTGTGGTAATTAGCTTGCTTGTATACACTGCAAGTTAACTTAAGGAACAATAAAGCAAAAATACAAGCATTTATTTGATCAAGATAAAGAAAAATCATTTTTTAAAAATAAAACCCATTAAAACCTAAACAGTTAAAAAAATGTGCCCTGGCTGGTGTGGCTCAGTGGATTGAGAGCTAGCCTGCGAACCAAAAGGTCACTGGTGTGATTCCCAATCAGGGCACATGCCCGGGTTGTAGGCCAGGTCACCAGTGGGGTGTGCGAGAGGCAACCACACCTTGATGTTTCTCTCCCTTTCTCCCTTCTCTCTAAAAAATAAATAAATAAAATCTTTTTTAAAATGTTTTTTAAAAAAAGATGTGTTGCTAACTTTGGAAAAACTAACAAATAAAAAGCCCTTTGATAACTGGTTTGTATTGAAAAGAGTAAGATGATGGATGAATGATAAGATTTTAATAATTAAAGATGCTTTTTCTTATCTCAGTTCTCAGGAAAAAAATACACACTGGCATTTGGAGATTGGAAGTATAACTCTCCAGAGGGAAGACACAATCAACTGGCAGGAAATAGAAGCCCATGTTTGTGACACCCTCAAGGACAGTCACTTAATAATCCACAATGAACCACACAGGAAGAGGGACTCAGGATCAGCACAACTTGTCTTGACTTATTAAAAAAAAACACACATTTAAGTGAATTTCTGTCATGCAAAATGATAAAAGGTTTGAAATACCTTGTATATAAATAAGTTCATATCTATAGGCTTTGTTTTATATTAATTTAGAAGGAAAGCCACAATTTCTGAGGACTTGGTTGCTATTTTTAAAGTTACAGGGGTGGGGTGATGCCCACAACGTTGTCTGGTGTATTAGACGCCGGGAAAGAGGCCACAGGACCTCTCCAGACCTTGGTTTCCACATCTTCAAAAGACTGTCCCACAGTCTTACAGTTCTAAAATTCTATTATCTGTAAATATCTGGGAGAGTTTAAAGAATGTTAAAAGTAAAACACAAATAGTGGGGGAAACTCTATGAAAATGCATTTAATATGGTCATACTCATTAATGCATTTTGAGATGGACAAGGTATATGCAGATACAGAAGCATTACCAAGAACTGTCTTCAGGACTGATAGAAGGAAGACAAGTAAACTCTTTTTGAGAAGAGAGTAAAGGTGAGGATGAGCAAAGGTCATGAAAAGTAAGGAAGAATACCCAGCATTCTTCAAACTTTGGAGAAAATAGGGTAGAAAGAAGGGCTCTACATTAGGCCATGGAGACAACTTCTGACCCCTCGTACTCAGTTAGCTGTGAAGTTGCAAATTATCTCAGTGAGTGTCCTACAAAAATACGGGCATGTGTTAGCAACATTGGTGATAGCTGTCCCTTATCACTCTGTGCCAGGCAGGATCAATTTACATGCATCGTTTCACTCAATTCTCACAACACTGCAAGGCAAGGGTAATCCTTCCCCATTTTACAGGTGAGGACCCTGCAGCCTAGACAGGATAAATAAGTCCAGTCTACTGGGCTCCAAAGCTTGGCACGCTGCCCTACTACCTCCCTGACCTGAGAGTGAAACTTCACTGGGAGACCTCTACTGCTAAGGTTGTGGTGGCTCCGGTTTTAATTTTGAATCAGCAGGCTGCCGCCCCAGCTGTAGGAAGCACAGAAGTCCCACTCCATTCAGTATGAAAAACTTTCCCACAGGGGCTACAAATTCTTTCTAGTTGGTTTTCGGTAAGGGTAATGCTTTTGTGGGTTGAAAGAACTAGAGAACTAAAGGCACATGAAGACAGTCTCAAAATAATTCAGATTCTGGAGAACTACGATAGACATCATGCAGGGCATACTTATGAGAAATGCTTACAGTAAATAAAAGGATTTGCATACCAATCCTATATATGACAGTAACCCTTGAAACTTGAAAAGGGAAATTTAAGGCAAACAGAAACAATCATTTTCTACACTACATTTATAGGACTCGTTACTTAAAGTATCTTAAGGAAAATATTTTTGTTCCTTCATGGATGAATGAACTATAATGGGTAAGAAAGAGAAAAGAAAAGACAGTGCAGGCCTTTTCAGGCTGGATTCAGTCAACTCTCTCTGCTACCAAACATGTCCCTCGGTGTCATGGCTGCGGGGCCTGATTACAGAGCTGCAGGATTGGACTGATTCAGTCCTGGGCTCACACTGCAGCTGCCAGCTGGCAGGCACCTTGCATGTGCCATTTGCTAGTGAATCCACAATTAGCCATTTGTGAAATCTCTTGGGGAAAAGGTGGAACTCTAAAATTTGGCTTATTTTTAAGTGGTAGCACCATAAAACTAAAACATTCCTTTGAAAATAACCATACCCAGAGCTGAAAGGTGAGGAAGTAGTGAAGCCTAAAGGGAAAATTAAGTATCCATTAATAAAAGAAACAAAAACCCAATGATTTAAAATCCTTCAAAGGTCGCTTCTCTCCCACAGGTTTCAAGGAAGCTCTAAAGGCAGGTTGTCAGGTTTGACGACATGGTTAAGTACTGTGAGTCACTGGTAGCCAACAGGGAGGCCAGTAATTACTGAAATGTTTTAAAGAATGAGCTGACTTAAATAGCGTTTAACTACTTTTTTGTATGTATTCCATATACATCCAAGTGGAGAAACTTGCTTAAACATTAGAAGCCAGTAAAGGAAGCAATGTTTACATAGAGAAACTTTAGAACTTTATTTGCTTTTAGGATACATTTATTTTTCCTTTAAATATTTAGCCTCGAGATCAAAATCAATCAAAACCCTGCAGTGACACCAGCTGCCAGATTTAGCTTTTACTACCATTCCATACCTCTCTTGGGATTCTAAGTTATGTGTCCTATCACTTGTGACCCTACATTTTATTCCTCATTTGGAAGAAAGAAACTAAATGTGGTGGAGAGAAAAAAATGAACTGTTAAAGTGGATTTCACTGCCTCATTTCTGAAGGACATACTCTTTAATAGTAAGTGCAGAGAAGGCAACTGACTGTCCATAAGGACAAGGACTTCCCTTGCTCCCCGTGTTTTCCTGACGTTACTGATGTTCGATCATTATGAAAGGCAGACCCTGCCCTCCCCTAGCCTCCTCTATGTCCACAGGTAGAAAGATGTCACGATGTCACAGAGGAGCAAAGTTCTCCTTCTACTCCCTCAGTTTAAACAGATTTTTTTGTTCAGTCACAGGCTTCTGAGCTTTAACGCCCCTCTGCTTTTGCTCTGGTCCAGAAACGATGTGGCATCAAATCAGGGAACGACCCTCCACTCTGCAAAGCAGGCTTGCAGAGAGAGTACCATTCACGGGAAATGAGCACCATGGGGCCTCTTGGTAGAGACAAACTGCTGTTCTTGGTAGAGAGAAATGGCTGTTCTCTCCCCACCTGAGTGTTACCTCCGTAAGTTTCTGCAAACCTGTCAGCTCATTCTAGATTAGACTAAGTTGCCATGTATGGTAGATCAGCTTTCCCTCATATGCCAAATCCAACTGATCAGTGGCATCTGCCTGGAACTCCACATGGAGAAGAATTCTGAGGAAGGACTGGCAACACATGTATGACATACTTGTTTTTCCTCATTTTGATGTTATCTACAAAAAACTTCTCAGATTACAACTCTGTAGCTACTACCACAATGGAGTATTATTATTAGCTTACCTACTAATCCGAATATTTTAAAAATCAGTGACAGGACAGATTTTGTCAAAACAAAATTTTTGATTATCTGCTACATGTAGCTTTTCACAAATTCTAATAAGAGATTTAGAAAGGACATGTAGTGCCTAATATGCTTTACATGGAAGTTCTTTTACCTCATAAAAATAACTTTTATGAATCTATACTTACAGGATCCCCTCCAGAGGCAAATGAAATAGACTGCATATGATGATTTGCAATAATCTGGAAAACATAATAAATTAAACATGTATGATGCTATAAATTAATTAGTCCTGGTTACCAACAATCTAACAGTAACAGACGTACATGTTTCCTTTTGGATCAGACAGCATCCTTTGAAACCACTCCACCCACATTCTATAATCATCTCACTTTGACCCTGAGATGCAGGTGGGTTTGACATACGTATCTCATTGGTCCTCTCCTTGCAGGTGGATACATGATCCAGCCCTAGCCAATCAGAAAATATTTGAATACATCACAGTCAATCAGTATCTTTGGGGAGAAACTGATGGGGACAAAAGGAAAGGATAACTCTCTCTCTGCCATTAAAGACCATGTAAGCCCAGAATTTCTGTGAATCATCTTTTGCTGGCATGTGGAAAAACCTTACTGGAAAAATGAAGCTTTACCTCTGGAGAAAATCAGCTGAGAATTAAAAATAGAATAAAGTCTGGTGGGAACATTGTTTCATCATTTCAACCAATACAATTCCTATCTCCCTTTATCTTTTTCCTTTTATTAACTAATTTATCTTTATATAAATTAGTTTGAATTGGGTTTCAGTCATTTGCTATGAAAAGTATCCTAAACAACTAACATTAAGATTTCCAGTATGAAGTAAGATTATTTAAGCGAACTGCATTACTTAGCCGAGAAGATTATCTTTTTTACATGAGATTCTAGGATTACTTGTTTGCAATACCCACAGTGTAACGACCAATTTGCAGAGATGTTGTCATACTGTATTTGTCATACTGTTGAAGGTTCACTGAAATACCAACTGTGCACCTATTAACTAATCTCATCTTCACAGGTGTTTAACAGAATATACTAAAGTAGCTTATAGAAAATGACCAGGCAATTCTACTCCTAAATGTATGTATATCCAATAGAACTGTGTAAATATGTGCACCAAAGGCATGCTAAAGAAAGACAATCACTGCCCTTTTCATAATAGAGCGCAACTGTAAATGGTCCCAACCAGGACTGTTGTGATATTCAAGCAATCAACTACCACATAGCAACAATATGTTTCTTCAGCAAAAGTAGCCAGACACGAAAAAAAATACAGGCTGTGTGGTTTCATTTACACAAAGTTCAAAAACAGGCAAAACTATTTTATTCTGCTTGAAGTCAGGACAGTGGTTACCTCTGGGCAAAGAAGAGACACCAAGAGGTTTTCTGGGAAGAAATGGTGTTACTTCATCTAGGTAGTAGTTACACAAGTATGTTCATTTTGCGATAATCTTGACGTGTGCACTTTTCTCTATTTACATGTCAGTTAAATTGATTACTAAAAACAAATCAATACACAAAGATTAATGTCATTCCTATATATCAGCAATAGCCTATTAGACCCTGTATTTGGAGAGTAGAGGGAGGCACACTTTACAAAAGTACCTACGTATAAATCTTAGAGGAACTGTTCAAAGATTTTTGGAAAACCTCATCAAAGGGTGTAAATATTACCTGAACAAGTAAAAAGATATATACCCCCTTTATGGATTAGAAGATAATATTGTAAAGATGTCTATTCTCCCCTAAATTAATGTGCAATTTCCATGCAATTACAATAAAAATTCCAACAATGTCTTCAGGGAACTTTTTATGCTGTTCTAAAATTTACATGGAAAAATACATGTCCAAAAAAAGCTAAAGAAAAATTTTTAAAGAACAAAAAGACTAGATTTTCCTTATTAGCAAAGCATATTATAAAACTAGAAATTCATTAGAATATGAAGTCTAAAAACAGAGTCACATGGTCATGGATTTTTAGTCTATGATAAATGTTGCACCAAACAGACAAAAGTACAAGTAATTAAATCAGTGGAGTTGGACACATAACACACACACACAAATGGGAAAAAATATAAATAAACCCTGTCTTCATATGATCTATATAAATGTTTGATTCATAAAAGGTTTATAAATATACCAGGAGACTGATAAAAGATTATGCTTGTGATCTTTGAGACAGGAAAAACCCATCTTAGTAGACAGAAAGACATACAAAAAAAAAATCCCTTAAATTAGATTATATAAAGACTCTTTTTAAAACTTTTGTATAAGACCCCTAAACAGGACAAACAACAGTAAAGGAGAGTACATTTGCAACATGTAAAACAAAGTACTCATATAGAAGTTTATAAGAAATTTGTATGCATCAATAAGAAAAAAAATAAACTCAACATAAGACCAGTTAATTTTCAGAAGTAATACAAATGTTCAATAAATATATTGAAAAATAATCTCCAAGAAGTTAAGACTATTCAAAATAAAGCAAGATACATTAAATTGATAAAACTGTCAAGTTCAATGCAATCATGTGTGGCAAGGGTGTGGGTATTCTCAAACACCGTTGGCTAGAACTTAAATTTGTACAGCAACTTTGGAAAGCAATTTGATAGTATTTACTACAACTAAAGTATGTATACCCTGACTCCACCTTTCTGCTTCCAGGTATTTATTCTAGAGAAATATCGGCACACGTGGACATTTAGCCGGTTTATAGTATCAATAAATCAGAAATTATTTTTACACAGACAGGTCCACCATGGCATAGGTATACAAAGGGAATGGTATGAAAAAATACATATACTAACAAAGCTAAATCTTCAAGACAACGCTGAGGTGTTTGTTTTATAAGTTGAAGAGTTACATGAGACATAATAAAAAAGCAAGATTTTTCAGTGAGAATTTAATACCCATGTAAATGCAAAGAAAAAGGATTTAAAGAATACACACCAAACTGATAATAACGGAAAATTACCTCTTGCGAAAAGAAATGGGACCGAGTATTTCACTTTCTTTTACTTTTTTATAAAAAGAAAAAGACAAAAGTATTTCTTTTACTTTTTTAAAAGAGCACGGACCATTTGCTTAGATACGAATTTAACTTTTTCTAATGAGGATCCGTTGTTAACATGTTGATTTGTGGTTGAGAACACTGTGGGATTTGGAAGTATGGATTTAGAAGCCACTACCAGACAACAGGGAGTTAAAACCCCGGAGCAGATGCCATCGTCTGACGTGGATGGAGGGAGGCTACGGGAAGGAGGACGACAGAGCGGGTTACAGCAAGCACCCATTTCCAGGTTTGTAGCATCATAAGCAACCAAAGGGTTAAGAAAAAGGTAGACGAAGTGACGCTCTTGCATGCACATTCTTAAGATACGAATTCGATCGAACAAAACACAGCCCACCAAGACAACCTAACGATTGCCCGCGAAGAAGCCAGCGGCTCGTTGCCGAGTAACAGGCTGAGTGGGCGGTGGAGTACAGGGGTCACGCAGACGCCGAGGGTCGCGCACGCCCTTTGCGCACGCGCACAATCGCACAGCAGCATCGCTCCGATCTTGCTGAAAACGCCTGGCAAGAGGTTGAGCCACTGGTACCATGTCGGAAATGCGCCAGTTGTCCGAGCTGTATGAAGAAAGCAATGACCTGCAGATGGATGTGATGCCTGGCGAGAGTAACCTTCCGCGGATGGAGGTAGGCCGTGCGAGCCGGGGGCCTTCCGAGAACTCCTCCCCAAACCAAGCCCCGCCACAGCTTGAGGAGGACGGCCTAGTGGAGGAGGAGGGGGCCCTGCCAATGGAGGGGCCAGAGGGTGACCGAGGCCTTGCCAAGTGGCCCAGCCCTGGGGAGCAGCCAGGCCAGGCTGCGGGCCCTGACTTCGAGAGCGAGGGTGAGGAATTTGATGACTGGGAGGATGACTACGACTATCCAGAAGAGGAGCGGCTGAATGGTGCAGGCTACAGAGTATCAACGGCCCTCGAAGAAACCAACAAGATGTTTCTGGGAACGTCCAGAGCAAGAGAAGGAGCCCTGGGTGGTGGTTTTCAGATGCATCAAGAGAAGACCCCGTTTGATCAGTTGGCTTTTATCGAAGAGCTTTTTTCACTTATGGTTGTCAATCGTCTGACCGAAGAACTGGGATGTGATGAGATTGTTGATAGAGAGTAGTTAATTGCAGTTAAAGAGGAGGAAACTACTTGAAGATGGACCCCAAATTCCACTGTCTCGGTTTATTCCTAATAGTTATGTGCCAACGAAAAAGTTGACCTTCAAAAAAAATGTTTTTGTTTTGCAGAATAGACTAGGTAGTGACTGTACAGTTGTGAAAAAAACTGTTAAAAAGGATGTTAGGACTGTTGAAACTTGTTTTCAAGAGTATCCTGAAACACCTATGGCTTTGACTTTGTTATCAGGCCAGATTATTTTCTTTGCATTGGGGAAAATTCCATATATCACTGAAAAGAATGATTTTGCAAGAATAAGTCAAGACCAAGACAAATTGCCAGTACAAGAGCTAATTACTGATACTAATTACAAGAGGGAAAGTAGCATGTCCAAATTAAAACACCAGATGTCTTTGAGTTATTTGGACAGAAAGGCTATTGAGAAAACTTTGAAGGTTCCACTTCGTGATCTGTCCAAGCTATAAGTTATCAAAGGCTAAAATTTTAATGTATGACAATTGAACCATCTTAGTATTCCAGAAGGGTAAGCAAACCCAGAAATATGTATCATGCGTAATGTATCTTAACATGTTTCCAGGGGCATCTGAAATTGTATTTGTACATATGTCTTGATCAATAATAAAGCTACTGTGGTCTGTAATTCAAGAAAATTCATTATCTTGATCATTTTTTAAAAGTTAGAAATGAAATCCTTATTAAATTTTCAGATTCAGACATTAAAAATATGTGTAAAAGTACAAAGAAAACAAACTTTCTAATACTCTCATATCTTGGGGCAATTTTGTTTTATCTCTCTGGTTTTCGTTGAACTTTACAGGGAAAAGACTGGTCGAACTTCATAATAAAAGAAATGTTAAGTGGAAATTGTCAAGTAAAAGGAAGGCCCTACATTGAAAAAAGATGTTATGAACAATTACGCCATCAACCTTTAAAGGTTTTAAACCTGTCCAGAAATTTCTGAAGTTTCCCTCTGTCTCCTCCTCTAATTAAGCTTGTTATTGGTTATGCATCAGCATTTGAGACAATAAAATTTCTTGTTCTGTGTATTTTGTTTGGCTAGTAGTTAGTATTGCATACATACTTTATATGCTATTTTTATTGTATCCTGCTTTTTAAATGTTATTGCAACCACATTATGATTTAAATTTAACCACTATAAGGTAAAGTGTTCCAGCTTCAAATACATAAGCTGGAAATACATTTGCAACTTGATTTGTGGAAACTAAATTTAGTAAGTTCCTATAAGAGAATTTGCTAACCTGGGAAAATTAATGAGCATGTTGCTGTGGTTATTTTATTAGGGTTCTAAAGTTCTCTGATAATTATGTCAGAAGGCTGTTAGCAGTAAAACTGAGTATATCAGCAGGTCTTATGATCAATGAAAAGGTACTAGATGTTCCTGCTCCACTATGGTAGCAAAAGACACATCCAAGACAACACAACTCGGAGCCTTACAGAGGGGATTTGTTTCCTGTAAAACATGAGGGCTGACAAGGATGAGCATAATCACTAACACTAGTTTGGTGAGGAGGAAGAAAGAGATGGGGGAGACTAGATAGAAGGTAACAAACTTAATCCTGTCTCACTTCTTTAGCTACACTTTCAGACAGCCTGTAGCTGCAGTGACATGAGTCTGTGGATGAAGAGTGAGTTGCTTGTGTGATGTGAATTAATGGTACTCAGAAGAAAAAGAGGATGCCAGTGCACAATGAACTGACCTCCAGATAAAGATGTCAGGAAATAGGCTCAGAAAAAATAGGTCTGCATACCTGGAGGTGTGATTCTGTTTCTCTGGACTGACAGAAGCAAGAAAAGGGGAAAAGAAAACCACTCCTTGTTGGGTATGAAAGTTTGTTTTACAGAAAACTGCATTCTCCAGTTGACACTGAATGGTTGATTGTTGGTCTTAAAAATAGGCAGTGAACTGAGAGACTACTGAAATTAATACTTGGTAATTTACTGAAGGTAGAAAATGGTAACATGGTTAACACACCTGTTAAGGGTATAAAATCACTTGTATTTCTATTATATATTAAAGTTGTCACAGACTGGAACCAACCTACCTGATTCAAATCTAGGCTCTACTACTTACTAGCTTTGTAACTGGGTAAATTACCTAATATTTCTTCCTTATGGTCCTGAATTGAAAACAGGGATAATTAGATATATGTATGTCTTCATTAAATGGAAACTAAGGAAAAGATTCTGGGGAAATTCTGTTTCTGATTCTGTAATGTGGGGAGAGGGAACTTAAAGAAGCTTATGAGTATGTCATGTGATTTCAGGAGCATTTTCTGGATCTGTTCATATTACAAATGTTTGGTTAACTCTGATATCCCACATCAGCTGGCCTAAGGACACAAGTCTGTTTTGTTTGGCTCATACTTCTAATTTTAGTTTTTTTACAGATTTTTATTTATTTATTTTTAGAGAGAGGGGAAGGGAGGGAGAAAGGAGAGAAAGATCAGTGTGTGGTTGCCTCCTGTGCACCCCCTACTGGATACCTGGCCTGCAACCCAGGCATGTGCCCTGACTAGAATCAAATCAGCAACCTTTGATTTGCAGGCCAGCACTCAATCCACTGAGCCATGCCAGCAAGGGTTAATTTTAATTTTTTAATTATTTATTTTATTGTTTATGCTATTATAGTTGTCCCATTTTTTTTTGCCCCATTGGCCCCTCCACCCTGCCTGCCCCCACCTCCATAGTCAGTCCCCTCACCATTGTCCATGTCCATTGGTCCTTCATATATGTTCTTTAACCAGTCCCCTCACCTTCTTTCAGTCAGCCCCTGCTTCCCCCCTCCCCTCTTACAGCTGTCAGTCTGTTCCATAATTCTGTGCCTCTGGTTCTGTTTTGCTCATTAGATTCCTCTTATAAGTGAGATCATATGGTATTTGTCTTTCACCAACTGGCTTATTTCACTTAGCATAATAGTCTGCAGTTCCGCCCATGCTGTTGCAAAAAGTAGGAGTTCCTTTCTTTGTACTGCGTATTATTCCATTATGTAAATGTACCAGTTTTTTTTTTTTATCTACTCATCTACTGATGGACACTTAGACTGTTTCAAAATCTTGGCTTTTGAATCAGTGTTTCAGGATTCTTCAAGTATGTTCCCAGCAGTGGAATTGCTGGGTCAAAAGGCAGTTCCATCTTTAATTTTTTTGAGGAAATTCCATACTCTTCATCTTACTGGCTGCACCAGTCTGCATCCCCACCAACAGTGCACTAGGGTTCCCCTTCCTCCACAACCTCACCAGCACTTGTTTGTTGATTTTTTAACAATGGCCATTCTACCTGGTGTAAGGTGGTATCTCATTGTGATTTTAATTTGCATCTCCCTGATGGCTAGTGATGTTTAGCATTTTTTTTTTCCAAATGTCTCTGGGCCCTCTGAATGTCCTCCTTAGAGAAGTGTCTGTTCAGGTCCTTTACCCACTTTTTAATTGTATTATTTATCTTCCTGGTGTTGAGTCTTATAATTCTTTATATATTTTTGAGATTAAACCCTTGTTCAATGTATCATTGGCCAATATGTTCTCCAGTGCAGTCAGTTCCTTTTTCATTTTGATGATGGTTTCTTTAACTGTGCAGAAGCTTTTTAATTTGATGTAGTCCCTTTTGTTTTTTTCCTTTTACTTCCCTTGCCCTAGGAGGTATATCGACAGAAATACTGATATGCAAGATATCTGAAATTTTACTGCCTATGTTTTCCTGTAGGACTTTTATGACATATTTAAGTCTTTCATCCATTTTGATAATTTTAATTTCTTAATTAAAAACCAATACTTCATAATCAAGAAAGCAGTACAACTCACATGTTTCCATCTTTCCCCATCTTTCCCTTCACCCCCAAAAGTGGGAGATCTGGCAGTTCTTGACCTATACTGACATGGGAAAAAGCATCTGATTCACCTTTACGTAGGGAAGGTCTTCTGTTTGCCACGTTCCCCAACGTTGTCTCGCTGGCATGGAGTCCAAGTGGCACTCAGCACTGATCACTGCGCCTGCACCACTGTCTTTTCTTGTACCTGAGCACTGCATTACCTGCCTGGCCTCTGTAAGTATGTGAGACTAAGGATGTCTCTATTTTCCGCTTGTTTTACCCTCCGTATCTCCTTGTTGCCTTCTCAGTTTCAGTAGCTGTCAGAGATGGTGGCAGGAGATGTAGACATGAATAAGAAATAGTAACTGGGAGCTACTGAGACTGACAGTGTTGCTTACGGCCCTAAAACACTGTATTAAAGTATGTCAGGGAATCCTGTTCCTTGCATTTTTATAACAAGGAGTATACAATAAGAAAAAAAATCTATAACTTGCTTTTCCAAGATATATTTTGCCATCCCCAAATATGGTAAGTTTTTAAAACTGTAAGCATTAAGTGTTTAGTTTTATTTCCTGCCTCTGAGGTTCTATCAGACATTTTCTGGAAGTGAACAGTTACATTTTCAAAGTTTTCAGTGGCTGAAATAAATGTAAACCGTCTGACCCATAAATCTCTATGGACACATTGATGACCCATATCATCAGTGTATCTCTAAACTTGAACCTATTTATGTTTTCAGTGCAGAGTATATCTTAGAAGTGAAGGGATGGGAGGCATTAGTATATCTTTGTGTTTATCTTAGAACTTCAAAAGGTTGCTTTTTTAAAGAATATAATTAATAAATCCTTTGCTCATGCTACGTCATAGAGTCGCTTCTTAGCTGCCTTTACCCTTCAAACCCTTTGGCTGCCCTTTTGATGGAACGTATAAAGCTTCTTGAGTTTAGGCATCTGGAGTGTGGCACATCTTTTTGTACACCCCCCCACAAGCCATTTCTCCCAGGCCTGCAGAATACTTTAAAATTATTTGAACTATTATGAATCAGTGAGATCCTAATTTTAGTTCCTATGCCAGCAGTGAGCTGATCACAACCCCATTCCATGCCACCAGTGAAGAAAAGGTATGATCCACTCCCAAAGTAACCTCATTGTTACAACTATTGGTAGCAAAAGCCACCCAAGACCACTGTCCCTCCTTCTGTCCTGCCAGAATGATTATGGGTGTGTGGCAATTCCACCTCTAATTGCAGTGACCTGGGGGGAAAAGGTAGTAGAGGAGAAAGGAATTCTGAGAGTAACCTATACCTGCCACAACCCTATTATTCCTAAATTTTCCATTCCTCAAGCACACTGTGAAAAAAGCCATTTTTTGAAATGCTCATTAGATTCTACACATAAGGCTGTCGCCATATTGGCTCCAGCTCTGCCTGCTTCCCTGCAATACTCAAATAATTCAAGGGCTCCCATGTTCAATGACATTTCATAACTAAAAGCATTGAGCATTGCTGGAACCATATGCATGGGTGAAAACTAAAAATAAATTTTATATCTATGAATGACTTGAAGGCAAAGCATCTGAAATACTGAAGGAATATTTTACCTTCCACACCGATATGTTGCACTTTTAAGTACAGCCCCAAATGTTCTGCTGTCGATATACCAATGGTATTCCCCTGTCTTGAGTAACTAATGAGGACACAGCTGGACAGAAATCTATGTTGATCTGTTTCACGTTAAATACTTTCCTCTATGATGATTTATGCTGTTGTGAAATCAATATATTTTATTCTGTTTTTGAAGTTAGAAAATAAAGCAGCCCTCAAAACCACAAATGAATTTTTTGGCAAAAAATGAAAGTCAAAATGTATATAACTGTACTTATATGTTACTGACAATTCTGTAGTTTTCTATAGTATGTTTCCCCTGTTAAGTACTGAGTATATGAAAAGATCTCAAAGAATGTTGGGGTAAATAATAACAATAATGGGTACCATATGACTGGCACTGTGCTAAGTGATTTACATCCATGATCTTACCTCATCCCCTAAATGACCCTGTGAGACATATAGTTGCTAAATCCATCCCCTCAGAAACTCTATGAATAGGTCTTGTAGCCCTCCTTTCACGGATGAGGAAAATTCAGTGGCAGGGTAGCTTGCTCATTCATAGCAAAGCCAGGATTTCGACGCACATACAACCTCAAAATCTCTTACTGTTTTATCACTGCCAAGTACACATTAAACCTTCCATGAGTCCCTGATCAACAGCATTCTTCTGTACAGCAAAACTTAAATGTTAAAAATCTCCAATCACTACAAATTAGACAAAAACTAGACTAACCCACATAAGTAAGCTGATACAAGGAAGTTAGTTTAAAAGCAAAAAGCAAGTCAAAACATGTCCTATCTTGCCCTGGCTGGCATAGCTCAGTGGATTGAGTGCGGGCTGCGAACCAGGCATCGCAGGTTCAATTCCCAGTCAGGGCACATGCCTGGGTTGCAGGCCATGTCCCCCGGCAACCGCACATTGATGTTTCTCTCTCTCTCTCTCCCTCTCCCTCTCCCTTCCCTTTCTAAAATAAATAAATAAATAAAATCTAAAAAAAAAAAAAAGCTTAAAACAGGCCCCAAGTCTATTTAAAAAAAAAAAAAACATGTCCTATCTTAAGGTACACAGTTAGCCCAATGCCTGTATACTTCAGCAAGGCTGTTCTTTGAGAAATAAGGTTAACAATGAAAACTCAGGCACACTGTAGTATCATAAGTCATCAAAGATGAGAAAATTATGTTTATACAATAACATTTTAGAAAGCTTTCAACCTCAAGGGTTGTAAGAAAATGTTTTCTGCTCAAATTTCATTTAGCTAGAACATTAACCCTAATATCACCCTTCTTCTGTCCTTAATTCTGATAATGAAATTTCTTTTTCTTCAGAGGGGTTTGGTGGAGAGGAATAAATGATTGATTCAAGGATAGAAGTTGCTAAACACTATTTGCTATATTCTTTGCGCCTTGGTTCTTATTACAAAGTTAGTTAAGTAGAGGGGAAGTATGCAAGCAGTCAAATGGCCCTTTGATGGGTTAGAAATGCTGTTCTGATTTTTGTTATGTATAAATCCTTCACAGATTTTTCCCCTCTGCCTTAGTGAATTAGGTACAGTCTGTCTGAAACTTTATTTTTTTATTATGCCCAAGCTCCTCCAGAGAAATAGATAATATGTTAATCTATAAATGACATTCATGATCTTACCTGTTGGTTGTCAAGATTCATCAGTGTGAGGCTGCATGTTGAGATGGTCAGTTTTATATTCATTCCTGAAAACTGAAGATTACTTTTGCCAAGAACTGTTGATAGGAACTTAACTGGAGGCTTTAAAAAGAACAAACAACACTCTTTAAGTTTGAATTTTTGTCACAGAATAAATGTTCTTTATGTTAAAAAATAAGTGAAATGAGATGAAATGATTATTTATTTAAAACTTTTTAAAAATTAGAATACAGTAAATTCTTTAGTGGAATCTGAGCCCTCAGAACTTTTCTCATACATTCCTTTCTCCCCAAGTGTTGGGAGTAGGGATCTGGTTTACATGAAAGAAATTCCTGTGACAGTTTGAACTAGCTGAACTCTCAAGTCCTTTTGGACACCACAAGTATTAGAAAAAGGAAAAGTTGCTGCCTAGGTTTCTTGTGATGACCAAGAATATATAAAACAATATATGAAAACTTACAAGATGCAGCAGTGCTTAAGCAGAGAATTTATAGCTATAAACACATCAAAAAAGAAGAAAGATCTTAAATCAACAACCTAGCTTTACAACTGAAGGAACTTGAAAAAATAAACCAAACCTAAAACTAGCAGAAGGAGAGGGCAACAATGGAGACTGGAGCACAAATGATAGAAAGATTAGAAAAAGAAAAGAGAAAATCAACAAAACCAAAAGTTGGTTCTTCACAAAGGTCAAAATTGACAAACCTTTAGTTAGGTGGACCAATAAAAAGAGAATATTTACATAACTAAGATCAGAAATGAAAGCAGGGATCTTACTGCTGATTCAACAGAAATAAAAAGAATTAAGAGTACTATAAACAATTGGATGCCAACAAGTTGGATTACCTAGACGAGATGAACACATTCCTAGAAACATTAAACCCACCAAGACTAAATCATGAACACACAGAAAATCTAGATAGACCTATAACTGGTCAAAATAAACAAGTATTGACAAGGATATTGGCAAATGGAATTCCTGTGTGCTATTGGTATGAATGCAAAATGGTACAACCACTATAGAAAATGATATGGCAGTTCCTCAAAAAAACTAAAAACAGAATTAGTATATGACCTAGCAATTCCACTTCTTGTTATACACCCCAAAAAACTGAAAGCTGAGACTTGAACCAATATTTGGGTCTCTGTGTTCCTAGCAGCATGATTCACATTAGCTAAAATGTGGAAGCAACCCAAGTGTGCATCAATAGATAAATGTATAAACAAAATGCATTGTGTACATACAATGGGATATTATTCAGCCTTAAAAAGAAATTCTGATACATGCTACAATATGGATGAACTTTGAGGACATTATGCTAAGTGAAAAAGACAAATACAGTGTGAATCCACTAACATGAAGTACTCAGTCAAAACCATAGAGACAGGAAGTAGAATGGTGGGTGAAGTGTGATTCCTGTTGCCTATTTTCTTTATCCCAATAAAGCAGAGTTCCTTTCTCTCTCTCATTCTCTCCTCCCCCCAGCACACACACACACACAGTGGAATGGAGAAAGAGGGGAATGGGAAGTTATTGTTTACTGGATATAGAGTCATGATTTTACAAGATGAAAAGAGGTCTGGAGATGGTGGTGTTGATTGTGCAACAACATGAAAGTACTTTTATATCACTAAACTGTACACTTAAAAATGGTTTATAGGTAAACTATATTATGTATATTTTACCACGATTTTTTTAAATTGGGGGAAAAGAAAGTATAAAAAATAAAAAGTGATTGGAAGAGTCTGTGGCATGTATTATTCGATAAATGCTAACTTCTAAAAATTAAAATTTTCTTTTTTTATTCTTTAAAGGTGTACTTTCTGGAACAATAACAGCCTGGTTTGTTTTGTCTTATGTTTTGGTGTGTGGGCTCCCTACTCCTGAAGTGAGAAAGTCTTAAATGAATGAGCCTGTTTCTTGGGATCATCCAGTTGACGCATCCTGTTCATAGAGGTTCTGAGAAGCAGGAGGATGCTGGAGGCTACTTGGAGGCCATGGGTTCTGTCAAAGAAACTAGCAATAGGCAGTTCTAATTCAAAGGCCATCTATCAGAGCTTTCCATACCATGTGGCTCATCTGAGTCATTCTGGGTTACTCTGGGTTCAGCTCTGTGCAAAAATGATGAGGAATGACGATGAACGAGGCAGGGTGGCATGGAAATAGAGCACAAAGATGGGAATCTGAAGACCTGGCTTCTACCGCATGCTCTGATCTCCATCAGCCTGTGACACAAGGCAAATAAATCCCTTCTCCGAACCACAGCTTAGAAGCTGGCAAAATGAGACAGTTGGACTGGAAAATACCTAAAAATTCTTTCCCTCTTAAACCGTTCACATTTTTCTTATATGATTTATATAGTTATCTTAAGAGCCTTTACATCCCTTTTGGACTTTTCAAAGCAACTAAACATTCTAGGTTTAAGAGTTTAATAACAATAATTCTAATTACCATTGCTGTTGAAAATCTAAAATGTATCAGACACTGTGTTAGGTACTCTGTAGACATCATTTTATTTAATTCTTGCACAACTCTATAAAGTAAGTGCTATTTCCCCCCATTTTACAGATGAGGAAACCAAGGACCCAAAGGGTAAAGTGATGAAGTGACTTGTCCAAGGTCACACAGTTAGTAGCGTTAAAGAACAAAACCACAGGTCCCAAATAGAGTCACCTGTGCTGAAGCCCATGACATTGAACCTAAACTTAATGCCTGACCTAACAGCAGTTTCACCTTCTCCAGGAATGCAATCTTAACCTGTTAATCTGGAATTTTCTGGTCAGTATCCATGAGATAATCTCTCATATGGGTCCTCAGCATCCTGAAAAGGAAACTGAGGCAATCTGCCTGATGAGACCCCCACTTTTCCCTAATGGAGGTGACCTTGCCTAAAACAGTACCTTCTTTTGGTCTTTTTTTGCTAATAACTTTCTTGTCCAGCACAGGTTCTGCCTATAAAAGCCTTCTAAATTGTACAGCTTCTCGGAGTATCTCTCTCTTTATCAGACGGGATACTGCCCGACTCATGAATCACTCAGTAAGGCCAATTCGATCTTCAAATTTACTTGATTGAATTTTTGTTCTTTAAAAGAAGGAGGCAGAGGCAGGATTTAAACTCGAGTCTAACTTCAAAACTCGTGCTCTTTCATCATGAAAAGCACCTTCTACATGTGTCTTACCATCTCACCTGTACCAGCACCCAAGTTTCCATTTGAAAATAGGCCAAGGAACTGAAAAGTCTAAAATGTTAAAATGCAGCATATATACATTACATAATATTCAAATTGTAAGGCACCAAACTGGCCATCGGATTCAGCACCGTAGCTACAGGAACAAGAATGGAGTCTCAGAGAGAGGAGAGACCGTGTTCAAAGGAAAATAAGACCCAGGCCTGGACCCCAGATCTTCTGGCTCAAAACCCAGGTGCTTCCTCCGCTGCCAGTCTAGGCACCGCCATTTAAGACAGTGTCAGGCAAGTCAAAAAATTGTAGGGACGAGCGCAGCTGTGAATTGCATCTTTAATATCACGCCAACTGAAAAAGGCCTTTCTGGACCCTAATTCATGTGGTGGAATGGACTAACAATGATTTTGACATCATCTTTCCCATAATTGGGAAAATATAAAACAAGAAACCCACACTGATATTTACCTTTCGCTTTTTTATGGCTCCGTGTGCCCCAGGGACGGCCTCGCACAGACGACTTATTGCTTCCCTATGGGATGAAAACCAGACACAGACTTAGCACACTATCTGTCATGCAGTAAATGTTCAATATATGTTAGCAAGCATTGTGAATAAAATGTACACACGTATCACAGTGATTCTGAAGTAAACAACCTTCCCCTGCCCCCGTAGGAGAGAATAATCATGCTTAGTACTTGTGCAGTTCACACTAAGAAAACCCAGCAACACCCTAACGCTGAAAAATTGCTTTACAGGAAGCAGCTCCACCATTCACCTTCATCTCTTTTTTCCCTTGTATTTTCAGGTTTGGTTTTTAGAGTTGTTGACTTGTAAACAAAAAGGAGGGGCAGGATTTGATTGGGGATATTTTGCAGTTTACCTTCAGCATCATCCTCTCTGTGGCGTCATGAATAAAAAGCTTCATAGTATCTCAGCACCAAAGACAACTAAATAGAAAAGAACCTGACACTAGAGGAAGTTGGAAAGGACAGGGAGAGAGGTGAACTTCTAGGCGGCCTCAAATGGAGCCTTATTGACTAAATTACTACAACAAGCCATTGAGCTTTCATGTAATTTCACAGAAGAAAAGAAAATCAATAACAAATTTCCTCCTTTGCTTATTTTTCTGCCTTACTATATATTGGACTTCCTGAGAGAAAGGCACCACTAAAATAAGTAGTCATTCCTTAATGGAGGTGGTGAACGAGCTGGCGCCCTCCTCTCCAGAAATGCAGTTAGAACTAAGAGCTTTTGTCTCTGGGACTCAGCATTCATAACCACCCGAGCTTTCACTCGCGTAACATGAACCCTCGTCATGCGGCTTTCAATGCATATATTAAACTTTTCACAAAGCAAATGGAAATCTCTAAGCTCTTTTCCAGATCCCCTAGAGATCACTGTTTAAATTAGTAAACTATATTAACACACACACTACGTTTTTATATATATATTATATTTCATGAAAATATTTTCTATGAGATGTTTTAGAAAGGAGGAGCAGTCAGAGGAGAGAGAGAGACAGAGGCAGAGACAAAGGTAGAGAGAGAGATGAGCAGAATTCCCCAAAATTCTAGGCATCATTCTGATTTATAATGTATGTTTTAGTTCCAATTCTTTTTTTTTTTTTTCTGGATAAATGAAACTCTTCTCAAGGTATTATCTTGTCTGCTTTTTTCAGAACTACCTGCAACCAAAGGATAGAATGACTTTTTGGTTTAGCATATGTTCTTGAG
The DNA here is from genome assembly GCA_004024845.1 of Tonatia bakeri. Classification (NCBI taxonomy): domain Eukaryota; kingdom Metazoa; phylum Chordata; class Mammalia; order Chiroptera; family Phyllostomidae; genus Tonatia; species Tonatia bakeri. The sequence continues at coordinate 7,265 of PVIA01004844.1, read as the reverse complement.
ATTTTATATTTATTGTTTCTCTAGAATTCCAAACTTTGTCTCTGCAGTCAAACAGAAGGATAATATAGAGGGTTGGACTGTTTTCTATGGTTGGTTGATGTTTTCAGTCATCTTAATGATTAATCAATAATTGATGAGGCATATATAATTGATCCAAATTGGGTTCTGGAAGTACCAAAATAACTAGTGCAGGTACCCTACTATGTTTTTGGTGTTTAATAAAGAAGTATTTATAAGAATGATATTATCAGGCCCTTTACTCTATGAGAGCCTACTGGTCTACTGAAGTGCTTTGGTCTAAAAGGCTCCTTATAAATGGTTTGCAATAAAAGTAGAAACAAAGGTGGACATTGATGCTGCTAAGTATAATAATAGTTATTAATAGAAGTTGCTACTTTTTATATAGTACCCTGTGGTTTTACAGAGTGTTTCCCAGACATTGTTTTTTTTTTTATTCTCATACCAACAGTCAATATGCTCTAACAAGGAGTAAAGCTGTGAATTTGAATTAAAGGGAGTGCTTTATAGCGTGAGCAGTTCTCGCGAGTTTGGAAGGATGGCCTTCCTGGCAGAGCGGAGTCTGGGAATTCTGCACAGAAGGAAGGTTCTGTGCAAGAACACCGAAACGCAACAGTCACAACCTGAGGGGAACTACAAGTCCTCTGTGACTTGCTGGAGCATAAGGTGAGGCAGAGCGAGAGTGAGTGAGGGCTCATTAGAGTCTGAAAACTTCTTCGGTAAAGGACAAGGCAGGAAATATTTTAGAGCTTACTTGTTGCAAAGACTCAGCTCTGCCATTGTAACTCAAATTCTCTTCATAGACAACTTTGCTCAGAAGAAAAAAGAGGAAACTTGTGCTTACGAACTTGCTTTTAAAAAGTGGTTATAGTGTACATCATGTTCCCAGCAGCACTGTTCGCAATAGCTAAAACGTAGAAGCGGTCCACGTGTCCATGCGTAAATGAATGGATAAGCAAATTGTGGTACTATATGGTCAGACAGTGGAATATTACTCAGCCCTAAAAAGGAAGGAAATTCTGCAATATGCTACAATGTGGATAAACCTTGAGGACACTATGCTAAGTGAAATAAGCCTGTCACAGAAGAACAAACAGTACATGAAGTTTCAGCTACCCCCTCTGACTTACAGGAGGTATGTGGAGTGATCGAAATCATAAAGACAGAGAGGAGACTGGTGGTGCTGGGGCCTGGGGGAAGGGGAGAATTGGGAGTTACTGCTGAATGGGCACAGGCTTTCAGTTTTATAAGGTAAAAAGAATGATGGGGTTGGATGGTAATGATGGCTACAAAACAATAAGAATTTATTTAATAGCACTGACTATACACTTACAAATGTGTTAAGATGGTAAATTTTACGTTATGTGTATTTTACCATAATGAACAAAGAAAAAATATCAAGAAGTAGTTATTAATTTGAGACTCTGAAGAGAGTCACACACTCTCTCTCCAGTAAAAGGCCTGTTCGTACAAACTTTTCAATTAGAGGGACTGCCCCCCACCCCTGACCATCACCCCCAGAAAACCATTTGTGGGCCTCTTGGGAATCCACAGATCCCTGGTTAAGAACCACTGCTTTAAAATAACTTCTCAAATTCTGCTTTCTTTGCTGATATCAGTGTTAACACATCTCCTGAAACTCCAGCCAGGAAGACAGATACATGCTTGCATTTCGTTGCCTTTCTTTACAAAGATCTTTTCTTCCCCTGAGACCAGGACCAAGAGATTGACTGTAATATTTTCGAGAACAAATAGTACTTTCAATGCTTTTATGAAGTTTCAGCTACCCCCTCTGACCTAAAGCACTGACTTTACAAATGCTGAGGAAAAAGAAAACAGAGAACCCCATGCAGGGATTTCTCACAGTACTGGGGGTGCCCCCGCCACCCCCAGCCGCCCATGCAGCCTGCATTTCTGCATAACACTTTTTCGGAGCTGACCTGCTCTGAGATATTCTCCAGCTAGCAACCCTTCAACAAACATCTTCCCTTAGAGGATCAGAACTTTTGGAGTTTAAAGGGCTAAAGATTTCCACCCTGGGAGCCTGAGCTAGAGGGAAAGCGGGTGGAACGCCCACGGCACCAACAGTGGCCACTTTGTTTATTGTTTTGCCACAGGAGCGGGAAGGGGAGAAGTGGGCTGATGTAAGAGAATGAGAATGCAATTGAAGATTTGCTTTTAAGCATATAAAACCCAGCCTACGCCATAAGACCAAAAAAAGATATTTTGTCTGTCTTAACAGAGTCCAAACTAATCATGCAAACAAAGCCACCTTTCTTCATCAACCCACGGTCGCTCCAGTACTGAAGTTACAATTTTTCTGTGTCTTTAACCCTTAAACAGTTAAGCTCCTATGCAAGCAATGTTGCCTAAATCCTCCCCCCTCCCCTTTATTTTTAAGTTTGGAAGGCAATAATATCACAATCCAAGACAAAGTGGAGCATTTACTGGGGGTTGGGGCTATGGGACAAATTGTTTCTAGTGAATGTCAAAATGCACTTCTTCAGTAAATAGGAAAGCCAGAAAATGTGTAACACGAAACCAGGCAAATGGCCCACTGGAGTGGTTACAGGCAGCTCTCTCTACCTTCTAACACACACACACACACACACACACACACACACACACACACACACACACACAGAGTGAAGGAGCGGCTCCAGTTTTGTCCAGGCCAACAGAAATGACAATAAATTTTAATCACAGCCAGAGCCTTTCCAAAACAATGGTCAAAAAGATTTAGGCAGACAAAGCCTAAATTTTCCCAATTTTACCCGTATTTCCCAGGGGACTTTCCCTTCCTTATCATCTCCAATGTGAATCCTTAAAGAAATCAGTGACCAATATGGAAAGGACAATTGTCACTTGAAGGTCTCAAACAGCCTTCATGTTGATAAATGAGGGGACTTGTAATTCAGACTGCACATCAGTGTGCTATTATGTTGTTCTGATTGTTCTAGGGAAACTAGTACCTTTTAAAAAAATCTCTGCCTTTAGAACATCAAGGCTCAGTGATCCATGTGTTCAGTTTCATTCAGCTTGGTGAAACTGAAGTCGTCCCAGAACTTGTGCGAGCCTTCAGACAGGACACTGTAGAACAGGAGCCGGCCTCCATGCCGATAAGCACACAATGAACGCAGTCAATGCCTGAGAACAGCTGAAAACCGAAAGCTTCAAACTCCCTTTGTGCTGCTATCAAGGGCATCGCCCAGACACTCTAGGAGGGTAGACTCGGCCCATAAAGTACATCCTTTCATTTTAGAAAGGGGCGCTTGGATCCCGGGGTGGTCAAATAAAACCCTCCCATACTGCCCGCAGCATCTATTCTCACACTGACTTATCACACCGCTCCATTCAGCCCGAATCCTATTTAAAATCTGATTCTAAAGTACATTTGCAATTCTATCCTGCTCCGGCAACCACAAGACACAGGTTGCTCTGTCCACTCCGTCATTCTGCCCTTTGGCTCTGATGCAAACGTTGACGCATCTATTGCACTTTAACGAAGCAAAAAGACCATCCTGTCCCCCACCCCGTGGCACCTCCCTTACAAGTCTCCCCTAGTGAACAGAAACGAAGTCATTTTCTCCTATCCTCACAATGATTCCCTGTAATAGACTCACATATTTCAAAATGCAAACACGTAACCGCAAACTGATGGCTTACACACCTTCAAACTATTTAAGCCCTATGAAAATGACACCAGAGAAATGGGGTTGATTTCATATGAAACACGCTGGAATTTGTAAATCCAAAAGACTCTTCTTTACCTTAAGATAAGCTGGATTTTTCTAAAGCTACTCTGTTTTAGATAAAACATTCAAAAGACTATGAAAGTCCGGCTTTTGGAGCTGGAGAGTGCACTAATCACTCAGTGTGGTCACTTAAAAGTCAAAGCTCATTTTTTAAAAAACGAAACTGATCCAAGTTAGTCACTCACTGTGTACACATTTCACTACAAATAATGTTGATCGACTTACGAAAATTAGGCCTATCATCAAAAAAGAAAGATTGGAGCTATTTGGATATTTAAAACAGTTTTCCATGGAGGTATAATACTGAGGAAGACAGAAGTCAGTGGAATGAGTGTACAACTTCCACCATTGTTTAAAAAAAACCTTCTTAAGGGCCTTTTGGCATAAACACACACACATGACTTTATTTGATAATTCCATCATTTCTTAATGCTCATGCACACCTCGGGAAGGAATCAGTCACAGGCCTACCCAGCTGTGTCCACTGCGGGAAATACCGGTCGGACAGCTGCAGCCCAAACACCTGCTAGCCACTCACTGGTGTAAATGCTTAGGCAAGTGGTGATTGAGCTTTAAAGTTCTCAAGAATTAACTGGGATGCTGGTTAAAATGCAGATTCCTGGAATTGATTCTACAGATTCTAATTCAACACATCTGGGCTGGAGCCTAGGAATCTGCAGTTTAACAAGCCTCCCAGGTGACGCTGAAGCTGATCAGTTCATGGACCACACTGCTGATGAAAACATCTACTTGGACTCATTGCCCAGGAGGCCTGGTCCTGTGCTCTATAGCTCCAGCCAGATGGTTGCATTAGTGGGTGCTAAAGAATTAGGCCACAGCACCCATACATTGGACGATGTTCCATTTGGGCACAAATCTGTCTTCAACTTAGTCACTCAATACGCTGGGATAAATATTTGGTATAATCCACCCTTTCCTCTTCCCTTGGTTCCCTTCATCCCTGCCATCTCCTCACTGGGGAGATGAACCATCTGGAGGTCTTGAACCTCTTTGCTCACATCACCCCCCGGCACTCTCAGGTTGTGATGAGTGACCTGCATTTTCTCTCCAATCTGGCAGCCTGGACGGTGAGAGGCCTAGTCCATCTGCCCCTCAAAATGCGCTTATGCTCTAGGCAGTGGCTCTGGACCTTGCCTGGACAGTGGGGAAACATGGAGAAGATTTAACAAATCCTGAAGACTGGGTCTCATCTCTGAACACACTGGCTTAACTTTTACAGGGTAGGGCTTGGGGACTGGGAGTTCGAAAAGCTCCCTCCAGTGTTTCCCACAGAGCTAGGCTGCGAACCACTCAACAGCAGCACCCGACAAGCCTGTGTTGTAAAGGGCTAGGTAGTAAAATGTTAGGGTTTGTGGGTCATGCAGTCTCCATTGCAGCTACTCAACTCTGCAGATGTGGTTCCAAAAGCAGCCACAAACAATATATAAATGGGTATACTTATGTGCCAATAACACGTATAGATACTGATATTTGAATTTCACATAATTTGCACATTCACAAAATAGTCTCCTTTTGATTTTTTCCCCAACAATTAAAAAATGTCAAAAGCCACTCTTGGCTCAAAAGGTGGCAAAACCAAAAATCAGGCAGCAGGCTGGATTTGGCCGGCAGGCTGTGGCTCGCTGTCCCTTCTTCTGGGAAGACGAGAAACAAATGTAAGGGGCTTTGGGTCAGGTCTGCTGTTCGCTTGTGCATGGCAGGAAACCTGCTACAATACAACCTTTCAGTCTTTACAGATGAAGGTTATTCACATGTCTTATGGGCATGGTCTTATTCAGTTTCTTGGTGCAGGAAGCTAGATTTTATAAGAGATGAGTCTTGTACTGTGTAAATAGAAGGATTGTGGAACTCCTTTTACAAACTGTAAATTATTATCTTCCTTTCTTTTTCCCTCCTACCAGCATGCAGTGGAGGGAGAGAGGAGGGAGCTAAAATTCTTTTTTAAAAACATCAACTAAGCTTCACTATGTGACATGATGTGCATAATCCAGTACAAAGTGCTTGGGGAAATACAAAATAAACAAAAGTGCAAAATTACAGTGCATGATAAAAGGAAAGAAGTCAGGGGCATCTGTAACTCCTCTAGAATAACAGAGGGAGCAGAAAAGCTGGTTAAGTGGCTCTGCCATCTGACAGCCATTGCTAAAAATCTAGCTGTTTCTCATAAACTGGGTGAGCTTTAGCAAGTTTTTGAAGCTCTTTATGTCTCCATTTCTTTAATATACAAAGCAGGAATAATAATAGTGCTTTAAACAAAGCCTCCATAAATGCTAGCCATTCTCATTGCTTTATCCTTATAATTTCTGCCTGCTTAAGAACTGGGCCTAGGGGTGGGGGAGGTAGAAGAGAGTAAGGTGGGGATTAATGATGATGGAAGGGGACTTTACTTTAGCGGTGAGCACACAATACAACATACAGATGATGTACTATAGAATTGTCCACCAGAAACTTCTATAATTTTGTCAACCAATGTCACCCCAATGCATTCAATAAAAAAAAGTAAAAAGAATAATAGCTTAGTCTAACCTGCTTTTTACAACTCCTCACACCCAGCAGAGTATTATTATGTGTTATAACCAGAATGCTTCAGACACTATGTTGTACAAGAGGCCCAACTGTCTGTCGTGCAAATAGTAATGGTTAGTACAAGTTTCTAGAAAGGTAGAAGGTCTATCTGATTTTTTTTAGATAACCCGTGGTACATAGCAGGCTTTCTTGGATATATCATGCGTTCAATACATAAATGTTTAGACAGCTCTATGGCGTGAAAATACGTACAATCTTGTCCTCCTATATAACCCACACTTCATTCAGAAAAGAGGTCCTCATTCCCAGTTGTTGGAGTGTTCACTGCTAGTAGCTCATGGCTGAGTTCCCAGAAAGTATCTTCTCTCTGAAGCAGTTACTTTGCCTACAGATATGTCCCCTTCCCAGAGGCAGGAAGCAACCAGTGGCTAGTCAATACAGGGTTCTAAGGTCTGGTCTGTTTGCCCACTAGACCTGCTGAAGCCTTTGTTGAGTCAGCATCACCATCTGACCTGCCCCCTGCCCAGTCTCACACCCCTCACTCCCGAGGGATTTTAAGAGCCCTCCCAGTAAACTTTGCATTTAACTCTCCATCTAAAGTCTGTTTCTAGGTCCAGCCTAACTCTTGCTAATGTACATTGGCACATACGCTTCATTAGAGGACATCTTTCGAAAGCATTATGCTAAGCGAAATAAGCCAGGCAGTGAAAGATGAATACCATATGATCTCACCTTTAACAGGAACTTAAACAACAAAACAAAGAAACAAGCAAAATATAGTCAAAGACACTGTAATAGAGGACAGGCAGAAAGTGACCAGAGGAGAGAGAAGAGGGAATTTCAGGGGAAAAGGGGAAGGGTTTACAGGAACAAAGTTAAAAGACACATGGATAAAAACTAGGGGGAGGGTGGTAATGGGAGGGAAGTTGGGAGGGAGGGGTGGGT